>JABUQX010053326.1:17500-35000 GCA_015478945.1 Trachelipus rathkii
ATATATATATATATATATATATATATATAGTATATATATATATATATATATATATATATATATATGGTATATATATATGATTATTTTTTAGGTGACATTGGTTGTTGGATTACAAAGCTTAAGAAGAATTTCTGTCAGCAGTCTGGATTTTCTTAATTCTCATAAGTTAAGTAAATTTGCTTTTTTAAGATTAGCTGAAGAACATTTACAACACATATAAATATAATCTGTTACTAACCACTTTTTACTTCTCCTCTTCTTTGCAGATGTATAGTTAAAGAATACAAAAGAGGAAATCACACAAGCCCCTTTAAAAATAATATTATGAACAATAATCAATAATAGATACTTATTAGAAAATAATTTACCTTTGTATAAAACTTGAATACATCAAAAAGGAAATATACAAAACCAAAGAGAAAGGAGGACTAAACAACATAATATAAAACTTGAATACAACAAACTAGGAATTATATACAAGATTACAAGAAAGAAAGAAAAATCAACTTAATATACCCACCTAAAGGCCTTTAAACCAAACTAGTGGGTAAGAACAACACCGATCAAAAAAGGACATTCATGTCAACAGCAAGAAATATCCTATAAGGTCAGTAGATCGCAACTACGCATCATACTACCCTAAATTTCAGTGGTAGCAGAGCCGGTATATTGTATTCCGTTTACCTTGAGATTATATGTCAGACAAGACACCACCGCCTACTCCACTTAAGAAAATAAATCAGGATATACAAGAGAAACAACAAGCCGTAGCAGAAACATCAACAAGAATGACAGAGGAAAAGACAAATCCAAGGATAAGGATACCTGAATTTTCAGGGAAAACAGAAGAATATGAAGAATGGCGCACTCGTATAAATGAATGGGATTTGATGGAATCACGGTTTTATGACTACCCAGGATTAATTGTGAAGAGTAGTCTACAGGAAGAGGCATGGAGATGTGTGGATGCTTTGACTTTGGAAACACTGAAAAGCGACAGTGCAATACAAGAAATAGTGAAACAACTCGATGGCAAATACAAAAGAGACAATCTAGTAGAAACAATAAAAAAGATAATGGAGTACTACGATATACGGAGGAAAAGAAATGAGACGTTAAGAGATTATTTCGAGAGATTTGAGAGGGCCCAGCGCGAGATAGCAAAAATTGAAAAAATGGGTAATCAAGACCTGATCAAAGGTTGGTTTGCTCTATCTAGAGCAGATTTATCCGATACAGAAAGACAAATTGTCATTGGGGCTTGCGTGGATGGAAATCAAGGTTATGAAAATACAAAGAGGGAAACACTGCGTATAACAGAGAAGGAAACAAAAGAAGGAACACACCAAACTGGATGGTATGAAAATGAAGAAAAAACCCAGAGTGAGAAAATCAATAAGAAAAACAGATTTGCGACGCATCCATACATGGTTTAGGAGCTGTATTACTACAAGAGAGTGATAAAGGAGAAGAATTACAAGTTGCTGGATCTGCAAAGATAAGGAACATGTGGCCAAAGATTGCCCGAAGAACTGGATAAACCAAAGAAGAGGAGGAGAGCAAAGAAAGGAAGAAAATGTTGCTTGTGCATGGTCAACCAATTTTCCAGAAGAAATAACACACGGAGACTCATTCTTTGGAAAAATTGAAGTGAAGGCATTATTGATACAGGATGCCCTAGGACAATCCTAGGAGAGAAGTGACTTCCATTCGTTCTCGGAAGAATATCCGAGAACGAATTATTTAGAATAAGAAATAATCAAGAAGAGGGATCGGGTTCGTTTACATTCGGAGATACAAAGTATAAGGTGTTAAAAATCCTAAAAATACCAACCTGGTGGAATGGAAGAAAAATTGTCCTTACCACAGCTATTGTAGAAGATAACGTTCCATGGCTCATAGGAATGGAGACATTGCAGAAGTTAAAGGCTGGATTTATTTGGTAAAATGAAGAACCATGGTTAGAACTTGGCAAAGTGCAAAATCATCAGGTAAAATGTAGATTAGATGAGAGTGGACAAGTCAGAGTTCAACTGATGGATCAACTGAATATTGAGAAGAAAGTGTGGTTGGGATGCAAATGGTTAACAGACGAACCTAATTGGAAGAAAATAAGTTACAAATTGCACCTACAATTTGGTCATGCAAAATATGAGAAACTACAAGAATTGATACTCTGTGGATTGGAGAAAGAACATGAAAAGCAACAAATAAGGAAATTTTTGGAGGTGTTGAAGAATTATTGTGAGAATTGTAGTATCTGCCTGAAATATAAAAGGAACAAACCAACTCCAGTGGTAGGTTTTCCTTTAAGTAAGGTGTTTAATGATACTATAGCTATGGATATCGGGGAGATAGAAAACAACAAGTTTTTAGTTATTGTTGATCTAGCTACAAAATATACCCAGGCAGAATGGATAAGAGACAAGTCACCTGTTACAATAGTTAAGAAGATCTTACAGACATGGATTAGGGTATTCGGACCACCTAGAAGAATTCTTTCCGATTGTGGATTGGAATTTCACAATGAAGAAGTAAAATACCTCACAGAGGGTTTTGGTATAGAACAGTTGAGCACGGCGGGAGAAAGCCCGTGGAGCAATGGGATTTGTGAGAATTCGGTAGGGATCATTAAATTGTTTAAGAAAATTAAAAGAAGACAAAGTACAGGATAAAGAGACAGCTTTGTATTGGACACTTAATGCTAGAAATTGTTTGAAAATGCAGAATGGGTTCTCCCCACATTAACTTGTGTTCGGAAGAAACCCAGCGATGCCCAGTATGGACTATGATGGAGAGATTATACCTACTTCTACCAATTATGAAAATGACGACGAAATGATGAGAAATACTTTGGAAGGAATAGCAAAGGCAAGACAGGCATATATACAGGTAGAATCATCCGATAAATTAAAAAGAGCTTTGAATCATCAGATAAGAGAACATAAAATCGAAGAAGTACAAAGTGGGGAAGAAGTATATTACAAGAGAGAAAAAGACAATAGATGGAGAGGACCTGCAACAGTTGTGGGAAGAATTGGTAAAACAGTTGTTGTAAAACATGGTGGGACACTTAGAGAGATAGCTAGAGTGCACATCACCAGAATAGCGAAAAAGAAAGAGGAAGGAACAAAAACAAAGGACGAGGGAGGAGAAGAGACAGATCAGAGAACAATAGAACAAGATCCAGATAGTTTAGAAATTGAAGAGGGTTACGATTCCGACGATGAAGTAATAGAAGAAAAGGTTGAAGAAGAGATTACTGAAGACTACCAAGAAGAACAGGATATATTGGAAAATGAAGAAATAAAGGAGGAAAGAGAAGAAGAATATGGAGAGAGAACAGAAGCAAAAGGGACAGAAGTGGAGAATGAACCAGGAGTGTCTGGTGAAGATCAACAAGAAGAGAATAAGCAAGGAAAAGAAACAAAGACCAGAATAGAGAAGAATAAAAGATATATTCTAAAGGACACACAAGGGAAATTACGAGAAGTGACAATATTGGGGAGAGCTGGAAAAGCTACAAGCCAAAGATGGAGTGACTGTGACAACGTAAAAGACAACTCCACTGGAGATGTCACCTGGATAGATTTAAAAGATTATGATACAATTGACAAAATAGAAGACGATCACGAGGTCTATATAGGATTTGAAGATGAGGAAGTGTTAGAGGCGAAAGTCAAAGAAATGGAAAACTGGAGGACCAATGAGGTTTATGAAGAGGTAAAATTTGCTGGTCAAAAACTAATTAGCACAAAATGGATAGTGACAGAAAAGATCATAAACAATGAAAGAAAATGTAAAGCCAGATTAGTGGCAAGAGGATTTGAGGAAGAAGATAAAGATATAACGGTGGATGCTCCAACTTGTTCTAACGAGACTCTTAAATTATGTACAGCAATAATAAACAAAAAGAACTGGAAAATTCAATCTATAGATGTGAAGACTGCGTATCTGCAAGGGAAATCAATAGATAGGAAAGTGTATATAAAGCCTCCAAGAGAGGCTCGAACAGAGAAAGTATGGAAATTGAAGAAGGCAGTATATGGTCTCAGAGATGCAGCTAAAGTATGGTATGAGAGTGTGGGTATCCTCAGTGATCTAAAAGGGATTAAAAGTTTATATGATCCGGCACTGTTTTATTGGAAAGAGAACGAAGAACTGATAGGCATCATGTGTGCTCATGTGGATGACTTTTTCTTCGGAGGGAATGACGTATTTATAAGAAAAATCTTGAGAAGATTTAAAGAAATATTAAGAATAGGGAGTGAAGATCAAAGTGAATTCAAGTATATTGGGGTGAATATCAAACAATCGCATGAAGATATTATCTTTGACCAAACAAAATATATTGAGAAGATAAAAGTACCTGAAGAGGAGAACTACTTAGAAGAAAGAGTATTGAACGAAAAAGAAAAAACTGAGTATAGATCGGTGATAGGCCAATTGAACTGGATAACCCAGCATACCAGACCAGATGTAGCTTTCGACGTAAGTATCAACAGTAAAGGGAACAATAGGAACATCACTACTCATGATATGAGGAAAATTGTAAGATGTGTAAAGAGATTAAAAAGACAAAATACACAAGTGAAAATGATGAAATTACGGGGAAGGCAATTAAAGATAGAAGTATACTCAGATGCATCGCTGGGAAATAGAGCTGAAGGAAAATCTCAAATCGGATACATAGTGGCAATAACAGATGGCAAAGGGAACAAATGTCCAATATTTTGGAAATCAAAAGTAGCACCTAGGGTCGCACGATCCACTATCGAAGCAGAAACGCAAGCGCTCACGGAAGGTGTAGAGGAAGCTATATTTATAAAAACTATGTGGCAGGAAATGATCGATGACAAGATAGTCATAGAGGCTTACACTGATAGTCGTACATTAGAAAGAATAGTGAAATCAAATACGTCAACCAGTAACAAAGTACTGAGAATAGATATTGCTAGATTAAAACAAATGATGGAAAAACAGGAAATACAAAATATAAATTGGATACCAAGATCAGAACAGATTGCGGATGTTTTTACACGCGAAGGAGTAAAAAAGAATATCATTCAAAAGTACATTATGTCAGAAATGTAAACAGACAGAAAGGATTGGGGGAAAAAAGAGAAAGGTGTAGACTGATTATTTTTAGGTGATATTGGCTGCAGTAATACAAAGATAAAGAAGAAAAAAGAAAGAAGGATTATTATCAGAAGTCAGGATATTCTTCATCTAATAAGATAAGATATTAATTGATATTTAAGAGTAGCTGAAGAACACTTATTGCACACATGTTATGATTTGATACTGACACCTATCTCTTTTTCCTCCCTTACAGATGTATATGTAAAGAATATAATTAAAAACACGCAAGCCCTTTGAATATATATATTACAAAAATCAATGTTGAATATCTACAAGAGAATATTTACATTATTGTAAAACTTGAATACAAACAAGGAAAGATAAAAAACTACTATACAAGAAGACAAAACAACCAGATTTACCCACCTAAAGGCCTTTAGAGCAGACTAGTGGGTAGGAACTTCTCTAAACCAAAAGGACATACATGTCAACAAGAAGAGATATCCTATAAGGTCAGTAGATCGCAACTACGCATCATACTACCCCAAATTTATATATATATATATATATATATATATATATATATATATATATATATATATATATATATATATATATATATATTTATATATATAATATATCAGACTTATATATATATATATATATATATATATATATATTGGTAGCCCCCACTCCCCTCTTATGAGAAGCAGGTAATCCAGAGATATTGTGCCACCATAGCAGGCTGAGCCCCTAGATTCATCAAAATGAGTACTGTGTATTAAAATTACATGATATCCATTAGGTCCAAGCAGTTTAGTAAGAGGTATTTTGTGTCGTCATTTGTTAGGGAGATAAAGGAAGGGATGGTGCCCAGAGTGGAGACAGAAAAGCATTACTCTGGTTTGTCAGCCGAAAGTTTGTTCTGTGGGAGATATTTCGTGTGAATACGCTTGAAGCATGGTGCTTGAATATTCAGATATTGCTCTTTGTGTTTAATAATGGGAAGCAAACTGTACATATATATTGTTAGAATATACAGATGGTATGAATTTTTTTCTTTCTTGATGCAGGGGGTTATTGTAATTTTTGGTATAGGGGTGATCTGTTGAGTGAAATTTGCCATAAAATTGGCAGCCTATCATGTCAAGATGTGCCCCTATAGGAAGAATTTTTGTTTTGGTGGATGGGTGTGAAAGGGAAGTAGCTTGTTATTATTCTGAAAGCTTTGTTTTGAAAGACCTCTATTTTTTAGATGCTAGACTGTGATATTGCGGATGATGCATAGTTTAGGATGGAATGGGAGTATTGTTGTATGCATACTATTGTGAAGGACTGTACTGGTCAAAATTTGTTCTGGTTAGTATTTTCATCACATTTAATTAATTTGTGTATGGCTCTAGAGATAATGTTGTTTATGTGGTAGGGGGGGATGGGGATGAATTTCATGTGTGAATCAAGTTTAGCCTGGGGTGGTGGGTTATTTATGCAGAGGGAGCCTGTTGTCTGAAAGGAAAACTGTTAGATGGGGAGAATAAATTTACTGAGAACAAAATGGTAAAGAAGTCCTAAGTTGAGATAAATTGGATATTATATTTAACTGTGACCAGAAGTTTTAGAATCCCTACCCAGGTTGGGTTTTACTAAGTTTTATTTGTCTTTTATTTGATCCATATTGAAGAAACACAATGGTAATATTATTTATTGAAAAAGTTTAAATCTGTTAAGAAAATCTTTTAAGAATTGTTTATCTTGCTTGATAGGGAACTACAGCATCTTGGAGCAACCTTAGACCTATTCTGGAACTCTTTTGAAAACCAAATCTATACCAGTCATTGTTTTTAGAAAGGTAGTAAAACATTCTATCCATTAGGCATTGTGATCTAATTTGAAGTCATCACACACATATATATTTTACCACATCTATGAAATTGACCTGAACTTATTTTTCTTTGAAAAAACAAACAAATTTTTGCTATTGAAGTACCACACTCCAACAGTAGTAGGATTAGACCTGTACTAAAATTACTAACCAAAAATGGTGAAGGTATGTGCAGTGTATTAATGTATTATCTGTGGTATGTGCTTAACTTCTTTAAGAGCTTCATTCTTATATATATATATATATATATATATATATATATATATATATAATATATAAATATATATATAATATATAATTATATATATATATATATATTATATAATAATTTATCTTTATATATAATATATATATATATATATATATATATATATATATATTCTTAAAATTTCATATACCTAGCTTATACATTTATATTTTTATTTTTCATTTTGGTAATCATGGAGCAGTATTGACTTGGATTCATGTAAATACTGTATTGAAACTATAGACATTTAATTTACAAAAATAGTTTTAAAAATTTATTTTAAGTTTTTTTCTACTGATTTTTGTACATTTTAAGTTTATATTTTCAAAAAAAAATATAAAAAAATAAGTACGAAAACCATAACTTTTTACTACATTTCTTCCCAGTACGACAAGTAGCTTAGCCAGTAGGGATGAAGAAGCGCTGTCGAAATCTGTTTCAGATTATCGATACATCGATATCAGTAATATATTTTGATAATCGATTTTTTCCACGATTATCAACTTTTCGATATTATAGTCTATAGACAAAGTGTACGTATTACGTAAAGAACTTTTTTAAAAAAATTAATTAAATTTGCACGACTATAACTGCCTTTCCAGAAGCCCGAGTGCAGCCGGTGTGCAAAATCGACTTGGAAACGCTTCGAATTGAAAAAAAATTACATTAACCAATCAGAGAACAGAAAATTTGAGTACCTAGAAACGGCCGAGCGCGCCCGTCGGATCAGCTGACAATTGTAAACAATACTCTTATACTTATATTTATCTATTTTACGAAATGATACGATATATTTAGTATCCTTAATATAAAAGTTAACTAAAATATCAAAAAACTTTTTGCAAGCCATTTGAGACACATGTTTTGTAAAGAAATTTGTTTGTAAACAAAGTATCCTTCCGCAGCCCGCCCGTTTTCTAATTCCCAAAATCGAGAATTTAACAATAGGCGCCGACTGTGACGTTACATGGACGTAGAAGTGCCAAAACGGGCGCTGGAAACGATGCATATGCGCCTGTGTGCCCCCCCGGGCTGCAGTCGGGCTTCTGGAAATGCAGCTTATATTATCAGCATATCGATAGCATAATCATTAATAGAATAATATCACAATAATATTATATATATATATATTATATATATATAGATATATCTTAATATATATATTTATAAATATATATATAAATATATATATATATATATATATACTTTATATAATATAAATAATATATATATATATATATATATTATATATATATATATATATATATATATATAAATAGCTGGAGTATTACCAAAACGAATTTAAAAAATTTTCAATAATTTATTAGCCGACTAATTTCGGGAAGAATACTACTGCCCATAAACATGGCTTATTAATAATATTAATAAAATTTAAAAACCAAAATATTTAGAAAATTAATAATAATGAAAATAATATAAAGTTAAAAAATATAAATCAAATAAGATAAATTAATAATTACAAATTATAATAATAAAAAGTTCATGATTAAACAAAATCTCACTTCAGTAAATTAAAAGACTGTTAAAATTTTAGATTTCATTTAAGGTCGGTTTGAAGTACCAAATATACAAGGATTCTGACAACTCTAAAGATCGGGTTCCTCAGTTTGGCGAACAATATTCCAAAATGGTATCCTGTATATGGTGGTTTTCCTGAAGAGATGAGCATTTATAGCTAAAGTAGGGAGGATGATGTAAATGGTCTAGGGTTCTAAATAAAATACCTTTATGCTCAGCAAATACGTATAGAAGGCTTCGTATTGTCTTTCCTATGTATTGGTGGCATCGCAGTCACTGCACTTGTTATGATATATTTACTGATGAGCATAAAGGTGTGAAATGGGAGTTTATCTTTGAATTTAAAAGTATTTCCCATTTTTGTTTTCACTCAAAAATATAAATCTAAATTTAAACTGTGGAAAGTTTGTTTTTAAAACAACGTCAATTTAGCGACCGAATTTCGATAACTCATTCCCAAGAAAAGGCAAACCTCATATAACAAAATTTCCTAGGAGTCTGTTAATTTAGCTTGAGATTTGACTTTAAATTTTGCTAAAAGTAATTTTCGAAAAAAGTTGAGTCAATAATAAATTCCGGGAACCCATTCTTCAGAAATAATGTTTTTCAGGAAATATCAAGTTCTTTTGTAAAATTGACATAACAGATGACGAAATTTTGTATCCCCCTGTCAAAAAAAGTTTTAATTGAAACTGGAAAAATATGGAAGCGAATGAAAGAATAAAATTTTGTCGTCAATCCAGTAAAAGTAGATTTGGAGACACTGGTGTGAAATTTGTTGTTATCCTTGCATATATTTGATATCCAGAAATGCCAAAAGAATTTATTTTGTTCTACATCAAACAGTGAATTTTATATTCGGATGTTTAGAGTTGATATATTACAAAACCTTATCAACATGATCTTCAGACTTAAAAAAAAGAAGAAAGGAGTCGTTCACACATTCCTCCTATAAAATATAGGTTTGAAATCTAGTGGACATTCATACTAGGCCAAATTTTCAATAAAAACAACAATGAAAATGCGAAATAAAAATGAACCAAATAATTACTAATTTGGTTTTACTGTAGATGCTGCCTTTCTCGAGTTACATGAGAAGTAGCTTAAGACCACTCTGACATATATATATATATATAATAATATACTATATTATATATGTAGTTAGGTTTTAGTTTATATATATATATATATTATATATAATATATATATATATATAATTATATAATATATATATAACTATATATATATATATATATATATATATATATATGGGAAAAGTTCTATATTTGAATCAGTTCATATTTTCTGAAAAAAATTTTCTAATTCAAATAAATTTCTATGTTCAGAAAAGTTAATTTTTTAAGAAAATTATTAGTGGCAAGCCTCTGGAATTATGCCAGAAGCTTTGCTACTAAAGAATTTTCTTAAAAAACTTAACTTAAACTTAACTTCCTAACTTAGAAATTTTTTTGAACTAGAAGAAAATATTTTTCAGAAAATATGAACTCGATTCCAAATTTAGAAACCATAATATATATATATATATATATATTATATATATATATATATATATATATATTATATATAATATATATACTATATTATACTATATATATATATATATATATATATATAATATAATAATATATATTATATAATAATATATAATAATATATTATAATAATATATATATATATATATATTATATAACTATAAAATAATATATAATATATATATATATAAATAATATATATAATATATATTATATATATATATATATATATATATATATATATATATATATATATATATATATATGTCCTATTAAACAGATAAAATTTTTTATTTTTTTAAAGAGGGTAAAAAGAAGAAATACCATTTTATATCTTGGGAAAACACTCAGCAATAGAGATTTATTATTTTAAATTATTTGTGAAGTTTCATAAATCGATTTTTTGTGTACTTTTTTAATAATCCGTCTTTATTTGAGATTTTTTTTTTTTTTTCTATTTTCAAAATTATTTTGTAGCTAAATTATTTTTTCACTAGATATTTATTGAGTTAAATAAAAACTGAAACAATACCATAGAGTAAATACACAGCAGACTGGCGTGTATGAATGGCCGACCGCTCGCTGAAGAGCTCACTCCAAATACGCGCTGCGTGTGAGTGGTGCCGTGTAACTAACTTTTAATCGCGCTGCGCGCTGGTTAGCTATATATGTATATAATGTAAATATAACTATAGACATTCACATTACCGTGCTACAGATTAAACTTTATTACATATCTAAGATATCTTTTTTATTTAATGGGAAAATTGAGAAAATTCGTAAAAAAAATCCCTCAAATGAAATAATTCTCAGATAACATTACCTGCACAGTATAATTTCTACTATGTTACCTGTGGGCTGTGAGGCTGTGGTAATCGTAAAAAATTAACGATTATCGATAAGCTACCAATATGTCAATAATCGGAAAAAATATCGATAG
Organism: Trachelipus rathkii; assembly: GCA_015478945.1. Classification (NCBI taxonomy): domain Eukaryota; kingdom Metazoa; phylum Arthropoda; class Malacostraca; order Isopoda; family Trachelipodidae; genus Trachelipus; species Trachelipus rathkii. Next base: position 28,743 of record JABUQX010053326.1, read on the forward strand.
TGCTATACCTACACGAATGATCATTATGAGCCTTTCTTCCAACTGGGGGAGTTTTTAGCAAGCACTATGGGCTATGGCACTTGCTGCATACATAGAGAAGTCAGAACTTGAACTGTCTTAATTCCTTGGGTGGCTGCCTAATATTAAACCTTTGATTCAAGATTGGAGCAGCTCTTATAAAAGTCATTATTGACGGGAGTCAATTGTCTTATCTCGGTTAAGATTGGGTGGGTGGACCACCCTTTGAGACTGCACTTCTATAATAATACTCAAAGAACCATGTGTTTGCCATGTAATGTCAGCTTCACAATAGAACATGTGCTGCTGATCTGCCCTGCATTTCACCAGCAATGGCTTCTTCACCAAAAGTGTGCAGAATTGACTTTGTCCTTTGATATCATTAATCTTCTCGCTTCGGTATTCCCAAGGGGGTGTCTCATTGAAATCCTGAATAAAACTAAACTCTCCATTGGTATGAGGAACTTGGTTAAACAATCATAGAAGTAAATTTTGTTATTGACTTTGAACTTGTGTCCTTTTTCATTTAAGTGCTAATGTTAGTGTCTTATGCCAGTGTTTCTTTAAATTGTGATCAGTGTTCTTATCTTATGATATGCATTCGTTTTACATACTGTATATGGATCTTTTACCATCTCTGCACATGCTAATGTCCAAGCAGTTGAAGAGTATGAAAAATTTAAAAAAGTAAAAAAAGTAAGTGTTTCTTGGGTAAATTTTATAGCTTCTGATTGCATCGTGCTTTTTCCTCCCTCCCTGATAGCAAGGTCAATGGACCCTGATTTTGTTGATAACAAATTTCTAAAACATCTTTCTTCCTCTGATTCTTAGAACACTCTTAAAACTACAATGCTGGCTCGTAGTTTACTCATCTATGGCTGATTGGTTTCAGGGGATAGTCCCTTTATAATGGAAGTTATCCTTCCATTTTTGAAATCTAATAGGGATTACCCTACTCCGATGGTTATTGTGCTATACAATTGCTTTCCAGCAGTGGTAAGCTCTTGGAGAGAACTGTGCAGGCTGGATGGAATCATTTTCTCTGTTCCCATTCAGTATGGTTTTAGGACTGGTTTGGATACCACTGACTGTCTTCTGATCCTAGAGCATATTTTCTATACAGATTTTCATAACAAACAGTATACCTTGGTTTTATTTTTTTGACTTGGAAGCAATATTAGATTCTGTCTCGCATATGGGCTTCTTATATAATAGCTCATTCAAAACTCAAGGGACATCTATTGCCTTGGTTTTATAGGGTAGCTTTTTAACTAACTACTACCTATCTGTCAGAGTTGGTGATGTGACTTTTTTGGTGAGGCTAGCCCTCAGAGGGGTCTCACAGGGATCTGCCTTGAGTCCTTTATTGTTCGCTTTATATCTCTGATTTGTCAACTGCTGCCTGTACTAAAGTTATAACATATGCTGAAGATTTAGTTTTAAGTGCATCTTTATCTACTCTGCTAGGTGCCCAGCGAGTATTGGAGGAGGGAGCACAGAATAACTTGGATTGGGCAACTTGACCTACATTCCGATGTAGTCAAATGTGCCTTAATATTTTTTACAAGATGGAGGGTTCCTTTCATACCATCCTTAGACTAAACAAGTGTCAGGTTCCATTTGTCACTAAACAAAAATTTTTGGATCTCACCCTAGATGACCCCTCTCTCACTCGGAAGCAACACATTCAGGGCCTCCAGTTAAGGTGTTTGAAGAGGCTAAATATGATGAGACATTTGTCAAGCAATAAATGGGGTGCTTTCCAGACCATGCTCCTTCACTTTTATACAATCTATATCAGAGGCAAATTAGAATATGGAGTGTGGTTTATTCTTCTGCTTCCCCAATTTCTCTAAAGTACCTGGAAACCATTCAAAATACTGCCATCCAAATATCCCTGGGAGCTTTTCTTCCATTAAGGCATTGGAGGTGGAGGCTGGTCTTCTTCCTCTCCACCTGCATTGGGAGGCTCCAGTTGGTAGGAGATATGTTAAGTTGATGTCATTGTTTTCTATTGTACATGAGATTTGGGTTCCTCTGGAATAAAGAGGAGCAATATCCCTTTTATCTCTCTAGTTAGACGCATAGTTTGGTCTCTTGGTTTGCTGGAGGTGCCCCTGGACCCAGTTTCATCATCTTCTCTGATACCACCTTATAGCAACCTGGAGGCTCATTTTACCTTTGCTTTCCTATCGATTTGGAGCAGGGATGGCCCTCCTATTTTGGGTCAATCTCTTTCAAGAAATACTGGAAAACTACAGGACTTATTTTCAGGTGTATACTGATGGTTCAAAGGTTCATCGGGATTTAACTTGTTCCGCAGCAGCTGCTGTGTATTTCCCCAGTCCTTTCCCTCACTCAAAATTGGAAACTCTCATCACTACATTCAGTGACCTTCTTTGAACTACGGTATATATATATGCTATCCTCAGGGTATTACAGTTTGTGTTGGCCCATCTCTCTCAATCTTTTATAATCTCTGATGCTAGTGCTGCCCTTCATATTATTGCAAACCAGCCACCTACCATATACAGGAAAATTTTAATTAAATATTCATTGTATCATCAGTAGCATGTCTCTGAGTCAATGTTGGGTACTACATTTCCATTTGGTCCCTTCCCACATTGGTATCGTTAGTGATGAAACTGCAGATATAGCTGCCAAGTTAGCCCACATTGAATATACCCCCTTAGAGTTGGGGGAACAGTATTCCTGCATTCACAAGGAAGTGAATATTTCTTTGGAGGGAGGAGCTCGGTACTTTCCTAAGCACTCACCCCCTTGGGCAATACTTCAAGGAAGATATACGATTTTCCCTCTTTTGTGATCATGGTTTAGATACTGCCATAACAAGATTGCAAATTGGGCATCTTGGTCTCAATGAGCATCTCTTTCATTTAGGCATTTCCAACACACCCCTCCGTCCATGGTGAAATCGAGTGTTGAGCACTTTTTCCTTCAATGTGGTTGTTATTTGATAGCCAGGGAGGAACTTCGGCTTTCCTTGTGAGAGGTGGGGGTTCCATCATTGACTCATTTGGTTCTGCTGGGGAAGGTTAATGTGCCTCTGGTATTTTAAGTTAAAGAAGTTAAAGTCCATCTAGTAGGTACTATTAAGGTTTCTCAAATGCACTGGTCAATTGTATTTTTTTTTTTTAATAAAAGTTCACACCTCATCGGCATAGCCCTATTATGGGATGGGAACTTCTCTAGGTAATTTCTATCTAGGATCCGGACTAGGAATTGAACCCAGACCCCTGCCATGCGACTCTGTTACTCTACTGATTGAGCCAAGGTAGCGATAATGATTAATGACCACAGTTATTTTAGCAATAGTTCTGGATCTAAAGGTGTCTAGTGGGACAATCTCATAGTTGGCTAGTGGGTAGGGTACTACAAGCAATGTGTGGTTACAGCAGCTAGAGCTTCAGCGCCTTTTGAAATACCATATGAACCCATGAAGTCTTATCTAGTCCTGCCCTGCATTCTTTATCTGAGGAGGCAGTGTGTTGAAGCCCGGGCAGGGTTGCCAAAAAGCCATGGATTTTTGGATTTTTCTATGGTTAATTGGCTATTTGACCCTTATATGAAAAATTATAAGGGTCAAATAGCCAATTTGCCAACCCTGGTTGAAGGAGACTTGAATGGGCTCCATGCAACCCTTCTTAAATTTAAGTAAGAATAAAGCCCAATTTCATTAGCAAGTTCAAATTTTTGGAGCATTATTTTTTATATTTTTATTAAAACTATGGCATAAAATGTATGAAAATCAACAAAAGAAATTTCAAATAATTTGTTGATACCATTTTTGTATATTAAATGTTTATAGTTTCAATACAGTATTCATATTAATTGAACTCTGCAGAACTCCTCTACAGTTACCTCCTTGTCTAATGTGGATCATAAACGTTCTGTATTTATAAATTGTATACTAGACAACATTTTTGAGCCAGGTGGCCCATGAAATCCACAAAATACACAGCACTGTTAGATTTAATATTAACTAGTGATGCACCGATACCATGGTGTCGGTATCAGTATCAGTAGTATCAGTCGATTTTTGAAGTATCAGTATCGGCAATTTTGTGAGTAGTAGTAGTATCGGCATCAGTATCAGTAAAATTTTGCTGATACCCTTTACCGATACCAAACATTTTGTGGCTTTAAATTGATATATATATATATATATATTATATATATATATATACTAATATATATATATATACTATTATATATATATATATATTATATATATATATGGGGTTGTGAAAAAAAAACGGTTTTTTTAATTTGGTTTTTTTTTGCAAAAAAAAAAAACGTTTTTTTTTTAAAAAACAAATGTTTATTTTTTTTGTTTTTTTTAAAATTACCTCTTTTTATGTAATATTAAGGTGTTTTTAATTACCAATAACCCTTCTAGGCCTAAATATTGACTATTATACAGATAGTTAATATATACCAGTATATATATATAATATAATATAGTATATATATATATATAGTATATATATATATATATATATATATATATATATATATATATATATATATATATAATATATATATATATATATATATATATACCTATATTATATATATTTATAATATATATATATATATTATATATATATAAATATATATACTATATATATATATATAACATATATATATATATAATATATATATATTATATACGGTATATATATATGATCAAAAAAAAGGATGGTTATAACAGGTGGTTTTGGGGTGTCCGGGAAAGAAAATGAAGAATGGAAGAAAGTTGATTGATCTCTGTGAGGAGAGAAGGTATGTGTGTAAGTAATACTTTTCTTTAAACACAAGAGTATCATAAGTATACTAGACGTTGTGTAGGTAGAGAATGGTAATGCGAAGTGAAAGTATGATTGATTTTGTGGTTGGTGAAGAAGGTGTTGAAGTATATGTTGGATGTTAAAACAGTGAGGGGGTTAGGAATAGGATTATCCGATCATTTATGTTGTTCCCTATGTAAAAATTAAGTTTTAGTGGGGACTTGGTTGGAGAGGAAGGTGATACGGAAGGAAGAGGGTAAAATTAAGGAGTGAGAAGTTTAGTGAACAAGGTAATAAGGATAAGTATGTAAGAACGCTCGCAAGTAAATCAGTTGAATGTGAAACAAGCTGAAACTAAATAATCTGGAAGCAATTGTTAGCAGGCAAAAGAAGTATGGTGGGTGTGCTAAAAGTAGGAAGTAAGAATGCTAACAGTGAGTGGTGAATGAAGAGGTGATGCAAGCAGTTAAAAGTAAAAAAAGGCGTGGTTGAATGTAACTAAAAGCAAATGATGAAGTTTCAAGAAGATGCTTGGGATTATATAAAGGAGGAAAAGAAATGCTAAAAGATGCATTCGTAAGAGAAAAGAGAGGTAAATGAACAGTTTGGAAGGAGGAGAATGGGGACTTACGGGAATAGGAAGCTCTTTCTGGAAGGAAGCGCGAAAGGTTAAAAATTAGAAAATAAGGGGAACCTGGCCTAGAATAATGACTAGGGATGGTGTTTTTGTAACTATGAAATGGATGTAAGGAAAGTGTGGAAAGAACATTTTCGAAAATCTGAATAATATTGGCAGTAATGAATAGGTGATAGTGACTGTGTGTGGGTTTTTTGATGGTGCAAGAAGAATAGGTATTTTGGGGATGAAGGTTATTAGCAAAGAAGAAGGAAAATGGGTAGAGTGAGATAGTTGAAAATGGTAAATCTTGCAGGTATAGATAAATTAACTGGTGAAATGATCAAGAACGGAGGCATGTTTTTGATTGATTGGTCTTGAAGTTGTGTAATAAGCGTTTATGGAGGTATAGTTCCGAGGGATTTGAAGGAGAGCAGTAATAGTACCCTTTAATATAAGGGTAAGGGAGATAAGGGAACTGTAGAAATTATAGAGGAATTAGTTTAATTGAGTTTATAGGGAAGATATATGTTGGTATTTTTGGTCGAAAGATTGCGTTGAGTATGACTGAAGGACTGATTGGTGAGGAACAAGGCCGCGTTTAGGAGTAGTAGAAGGTGTGTGGATGTGCAAATCTTTACATTGAAGCAAATGATAGAGAAATGAGGGAGAAAGAAAGAATAAATTGTATTAAGTTTTTAATGATTTTGCAACATTTGTATTAATAGGTTAATAGGGAAGCTCTATGGCAGGTGTTAGTGGGATATATAGTGTTGTGGTAGGCTTCTGAATGGAATCAAGAATGTATGACGA
>JABUQX010053326.1:40000-42500 GCA_015478945.1 Trachelipus rathkii
CCTGCCCTTGGGTGGTGGTAATCTGTAATATATATATATATATATACTATATATATAATATAATATATATATATACTTCACATGTATATATATATATATATATATATATTATATATATAATATATATATATATATAATAGATATATATAATATAATATATTATATATATATATATATATATAATATAATATTTATATTATATATATATATATATAAATATATATATATATAATATATCATATATATATATATATATAATATACTATATATATAATAATATATATAATATAATATATATATATATATATACCCTTGTATATATATATATCATATATATATATATATATATATATATATTTTTGGAACATCTACTGCAAATGTTTATATTGTATGATTTTTATTGCAGATACTTCTCTTTTTTATGGCAGTTTAAAAACTGCATATAAAAATTTGAACTGATGTATGCAAATCTTTTTCTTGCTATAATAAAATAGAAAAAACACTTTAACTTTTAAGTAGCATTCTTATTTGAAAGTGACATGACTCTTGTGAGCTCTTCAGCTCAGACAGATGAATTTGAATTATTGTTATCAGATTCCAATGAAATAAGCAAAACAAAGCAGAATCCTAGCAAATATCAATCAAAATTGGGAACCTCACTTTATTCCTTAAAAATTATAAAATCACAAAAAGAAGCGTGGATGTCAAGGCAGACTAAAAGATGTCTTTTTTTGCTCCTCTCTCTTATTGGCTTTTGCTTTATAGGTTTAATATTTTTTAGCTATTATTGCACAGGTTCAAAGGCATTGTGTGAATTTCCTTCCTATAAAACTAACAGTTTTCTCAGTCAGACAAATTCAGATTACATAGGGAAGCCATTATCTACTGGAATATATAATATTCCAACCTTTGATGATGTTGTCAGCAAAGATTTTCAGTTTGATATAGAAGATCATGATGTGATGGTGTTTCTTCATATTCAGAAAACAGGTGGGACCACATTCGGAAAGCATCTAGTTAAACATTTGGAATTAGATAGAGAATGTGTTTGCCATCGCAAATACAAAAAGAGGTGCACCTGCTTAAGACCAGGTCCAAATTCTGAGGAAACTTGGCTTTTTTCAAGGTATTCAACGGGATGGAAGTGTGGAGTTCATGCTGATTGGACAGAGCTTACTAGCTGTGTTGATAGTGTTATGGATAAAATTGATGCAGCATCTGTTAAAAGAAGGTAAGATCTTCATTCTCTTTATCATAAATTATTGAGGCTCATTTTTCAATCAATTTAAAGATGTGTAAAGTTAAAAATATTATTGATTTTTTATATTCTTTATTTATCTTTGATTTTTATAATTATAAATGTTTTAAATATTTTTATTTTAAATTTACTTTTTGTGGTAGGTCTGTAAAATTTGACTTGATAGAGAGTTGAAGAGTAGAATATGAAAATGACAGATTTTCTTGTTACTCTAAATATTTTAATTTCATTAATTAATTATGCTAGTGTTATGGATTGATAACTAAAAAGTAATTTAAATATATTTTATACTTCATAAATTTCACAACCTAGAATTTAATTTTGTGTAAGTTTTAATGGAGCAGGACTCTAGCAGTAGCCGGATAATTTTAGAATAGAGCTGATACTAGAGTTTTAATCTGGCGAAAAAAACTTACCATCTCCGCATCCCTACTGATATGTTTATTTTATTAAAAAAAAAAAAAATAACATATCTTGCTTAACAAAAATGTAATATATTGGTACATATAAAAACTAATTGCCTATTCATTAACAATGAAACAAAATCTGTCTCAGAAAAATAAAACTAATCCAACGTTTTTGGGATTAATTGCATTTCAATAGCGCTAAATTATAATGTAAGCACAAAATTTCTATTTATTTAAGACAGCCTATTTATGTACTAGGAAGAGTAGCTGGTGCACTTGAATATTTCAGGGCTAGCTTAAGTACTCAAAAGGAGAAACATTTCTTTCAAATTTTTCTATACCACAGATGGCTCATCATTTCTTGGTAGTAGGTATAAATTAGTAAATCATGCAATGCTTTTAAATAATGGCATTGTTTAATTGTCCTAATTTAGATGTGATTCTAGTGGCCCCTCTATACTCTCTCTTATACCAAAACCTAATTCATCAAATAATTTTGAGAAAATCAATGGTGAACTTGCAGATTCTTGAACATGCTCAAAGCTGTCTGAAGTATCTCTTGTTATATCCCTTTACCAAAGTTTTGCATCTTTCAGAAATTCTAATGTCTATACCTTAATTTGTTTACTCCAGCTGTTCTCTGAAATTTTATTTTGAATCTAGGATCTGGTAAAGAAGACAGACACAAACTACAAAGATTTGTTTTTAAAATATGCTGAAAATCTTGTCTCAATTCAAGATTTAAGTTCAATTATGGTATGAATTCAACTGGTTGTTACTTGTCATTGAAGAAGTGATTTGTCTTTCTTTCTTCCACAAAACTTTCTCCAAAGGA
>JABUQX010053326.1:45000-52500 GCA_015478945.1 Trachelipus rathkii
AATCTGATTCGGTAAAGCTTCTGTAATAACTAATACCAAAAAGAATTAAGAGTCTGAAAGGAGACTGGTTTTTGCCGCGTTTGTGTTTTGAGAATGTGGAGCGATGGTGAAACTCCTCATGCAACCAATATTCGCTCTCTTTAATATCTACCCATTTATGAATATAGAAAAACATGTTTAATATTTGAACCTTATTAGAGGAAAGTTATATTTTAAAAATAGAACTTTCTTTGCATTTTCACCATTAAGTCTATTACGTTTTTCATCATGTACCATATACTAATGCCACTTGAACATTTGCTCAGAATAATTCTGGGTGAACAAGCTATTTAGATAACGCCAATCAACTTTACTAAATTTAAGATATATTTCTTCATTTATTTATTTTGCTCCCTCTTCATTAGAATATAAATCGGCAATTTATCAACTTTATTTTGGTCTTCAGTTTTTTAATCAACGTTACTGCTTGATACCAAAGTAAAATTAAATAGTATCATATGCAGTAAAATTGTTTGAATTTTTTCATTCTTTACCTTCTGGACTGGTTTTTAAATGCTTTTTTGATGAAACTTTTCAAGAGTAATTTCTTCAGTTGGTTTTGAAAGCTATTTAGCAATATTGTTTTCTGCCATTCACATCTGTGAAGGCGAGTTGAAAAAAGTGGATTTGTACAGTAGATATTAGAGAAGATACTACTGTGAGAAAAACTGTAGCTATTAAAGTGACAAATTTCATATCTAATTAACTTCTAATGTTTCTTTCATTAAGGTAATATTTTGAATCTAGTCGGGCTCACAAATCTTTGTTAAAAAAATAATTTTCAGAGTCAGTTTTTGATGTCCATTTTCATATGAAATATAATAATGAATACTGAAATACATATAGGAATTTTGAAGGTTACAATCTCCAGCCAAATTCATCTGTTCTGTCTATTTATCACTTAATTATATTGACTATCTTAAATTCCTCGACTACTAAAACTCCAAAAGAGAAAAACATTCTCTCATTTTCCCCTTATTCTGAAATTATTATTCTTGGTTATTTCAATGTTCACTCTTGTTGATGACTTTCCTATAATTCTAGAGATACAGCTGATGAATTCCCCTATCAATTCTGTGTCGACAATAACATTGAGCAGATGGTGCAACTCCCTACTCATATCCCTGACTGCCTTGGAGACAAACCCAACTTTTTCTTAACTTCTGGTCCTTTTCCTTATTCTGGTAAACTCTTCCCACCTCTGGGTTTCTCTGATCACTTACTAAGCTATGTATGTTGTCTCTCTTCAAGTGTTCGCAGGAAAGTCCTCCAGCCTATGAGGAGGAAAGGTTTTGGCAACCTCGGTTCTGTTAACAGGTCAAACTTTCAGTCATACTATATTCATTTCTATTGGAACGATTACGTCCCCTTACATGGAGGCGTAAATTCACTATTCTTTACCTTCGAGTAGATTAAATAAATTTTGATTTAACTCTGCTTGTTCTTGGGCTATTTGCCACAGGGATGCTATCTTCAGGAATTACCATCTAATGCAAACTCAGAAAAATCAAACTACTTGTATTTTTTCTGGAATTGTATAAAATTTATTCTCTTTGACAATAAAAACTCTTTCCTCTTTAGAAAATGATATAACCTTTCTGGTTATCTGGTTACCTTTCCTCTTCATCTTTCTGACATTTAGCAAAAAAATGTCATCTCTAACTTTGCTTCTGGCTCACTTCCTTAATTTGCTTCTCTCTCTTTCCCTCCTGTAGTATCTATCAAAGGCACAACTGCCGTTTCAGCTACTGCTAAAGCTAAACTCTTTGCTCAGACTTTTGTCTCTAATTCCACTATTGACATTTCCGGAGTTATTCCATCTTCTTCACCCCCTTCCAAGTCATTTATTCCTGACATTGTAATTTAACATAATTTTTTTTCTAAAGAGGTTCTTTCAACTCTTTTAGCTTAACACTAAATAGGCCTATGGTCTTGATCTTATCCTCCTGTAATTATAACTTGTTCTTCTGAGCTTGTACCTTGTCTTGGAGATTGTTTCTTCCTGCAGGAAGCGTGCACTTATTGAGCCTATGCCGAAAAAGGGGATCCCCTCTCAATTATTTACTATCGTCCTATCCCTTTAATTTCTGTTGTTTCTAAAGTTTTTGAATCTATCCTAACAGGAAGAATTGGAAACGTCTCAATCCTTCTGAGATCTTATATTTGATCGTTAGGATGGCTTTAGTATGACACGCTCTGCTGGTGATCTTTTTTCCTTTCTCTATGACTCGTAATCCTCTGCTCTTTGGAACTTTGGTGAATCTTTTTTGCTTTGACGCTTGACATTTATATATCAATGGCCTTCAATAAAGGCTGGTACAAACTTCTCTCTTTCGGCATCTATCCCTTCCTCTCTGATTTCCTTTTCATCGCACTGGTAGCAAGAGTTGTAGACGACTACTTCTCATCCTTTAAAATAATTATCAACGGTGTCGTCTGTGTTTGTCCTAATCTTCAACTCTTTTTCTACTTTTTATCAATGACCTTCTCTATGTCACGATCACCTATCCATTATGCTTACCATTAAATCCTTCATTACTTGTTTCACTTTGAAAACTGTCCCACTCAAATTAATGACTACTGCTAGTAGGACTCCTTGGGCAATGATTACGATATTCTAGCAATTTTCTAGTTTAGGACAGGAAAACATGGTGTTTGCAAATCCTCAGAAAACACAGGTGATTCATCTACTCTTACTAAGCAACATGCTTCTATCACATTATAACAGCTTTGAAACTTAAAGAAACTCAAGCCCTCCCCCATTTATATACTCCTTTGTATTTTAATTTTTCTCGTGATTTTTTTTTTCTTGGAAAGGATTATATTTAAATCTCAACTTAATCTTTTAAGGGGTTGAAGTGTTTTGACGAATCTTCAAGAATTTCATCATACCACCTCAGTTGCTTGCTCTGTAATAAGGCATTGATCGTTTCCTGAATTGAATATTCATCGTATATCTGGGGTTCCACTCACCCATCCCTTCTTAAAAAGGTGGAGTCTGAGGAGGAGAGAGAAGAGAGAGATATTACCTCTCTCCGCTCTTTCTTGTAAATTTTCTATTCCTCACTCCCTACTCCGTCTAAAGTTCTGATTCTGCAGCCCATCTCATAAAGTAAATAGAGCACAAGGCAATAAATTTTATGCTACAGTATGCAAGATCTCGGCTTTTGCGGTATTATAAAAATAATTTAACATGAAATTATAATTGTCCTTAAATAGTGTATATAATACCATATTTAAGAAAATTTAGGGCAAGAAATTTTTAAAATATTACATAAGGATGGTATCAGTTGAGTGTCTTTTCACCGATGCCAATAATAACAAATGAATTTTTCCAATCCCTGTATCGATACTGAACAAAAAAAAATTTTTGATACCTAGAATTTTCCTATCATATAGTCGATACCGATACTTTACTCCATCCCTAATAATTTTGTTCTTTTATTTTTTTCATTTTATTTTATTTTTTTTTAAACAATAACATCAACTTCAAAATTTTGACACTGTGTCGAAATATTGTTATTCTAGGTGAAATTTTAAAATATTGGTAATCCGAATAAGGAAAAAGAATTGCCAAAATTTTTTGCTATTATAAAAGAGTGAAAAATTGGATACTACTTGTACAATAATTCCAGTAAATTAATTACTTTTATTAGAAAGAAATTCCGCAGTGCTATGAGGGGGAAGATTGGTCAGACGTTACATTGGAAGAGTTTCTCGCTTGTGATAGTAACTTAGCTCATAATCGGCAAACCAGAATGCTTTCAGGTGAGTTGACATGTTCATTACCGTTTTCATATCTAGTTGATCAATAAAGTTTCAACCAGCAAATTAGCCAGGTCACCTGAATTTACCTCCTCTACTCCTCTTTAAAATCGCTGTATAGGCAATATTTACAAACCACAGATGAACGATGCTTAAGAAAATAGAGATAATTAAAAAAAAAACTTGCTATTTTCAAGACTATCCCAATCAAAATTATGTAGGTTGGCACATAATTTGAATCGCTAATCTTAGATTTATATCTCTACCATGCAAATAATTGTAATCAAACCCCATAAGACATGCAATTTACTAAATTAAATTCCAAACAAAGCTGTCAATTAATTAATCTAACATGCAAAACCGTCACCAATACTCCAAAGGACTGTCAAAAATACTACAAACTACTACATGACCGTCAATTAGGCTTATTCATGATACACCACTATAGATGGAAGTTATAACCCACACATCAGAAGCGTCCAAAAATATACCTTTTATTTTATGTATAGCACACTTTTAGAGTTTTAAGACTTTTCTATTATATTATTCAAATGGTTAAATATAATGACTTCTGTAATTAAGTGGATTAGTGTTTCTTATGTGTGATTTTGTGTTTTGTCACCATCATTGACCACCATAAATGAATGAAAATTCTTTTCTTTAATTTAAGAAAACTTATTATTAAAAAACATAGAAAGAATGAATATATCACTTTACTAAATTAAAATTACTTTCAAAGTAACCGCCTAAAAGACCTAAAAGAAAAAGAAAATAAAAAAAATATATTTGCACACAAATAATATAAATCTAAAAATAATCTATTTTCGGTAGTGCCAAGTGCCAACTACAGTATAAGACTTCTAGTTCATCCTCTAAAAATTAAAATAACAATTTTATTCAAGATTATTTTAAACTTTTTAAGATTATTTTAAACTTATTGTATTTAATATTTTTCATTGTTTTTATTTATTTCATCTCTGCACATTTTGGATAAATTTTGTTTTTCTTTAATGGATTTTATCAGTAAAGAAGAATATATTTACTTTCATCATTTCAATGCGTATTGCATCTGAGGAAGGAAAAATGTAAAAGTTGTCAATACTCAAATGTTATGTAAAAAAAAAATGACGGAATAGATGAAAATTTTCCTTTTTTGTGACTTCAAAGAATAATAATAAAAAATATTGTTACCTGTTCTAAGAAATAAAAACTTTATAAGTTCTCTTTTTGCCATTGATGAAGACAGACCTTAAGTTTTTCTATTAAAAATGATTGTCCATGATCAGTGTCAGTAGCAAAAAGTCAACATTTGACATTCTAGTTAACATTTTGACATTCTAGTTTGACATTCTAATTTAACATGGCTAGTTAAATGAATGTATTGTTTTAAAATCATATCCTGCGTGTTTTGTGTTTTTTTTTTTATATAGTTTTTAATTAATACTTTTAGATAATTTGAAGCTAACATACGTGTAACGTTTTTAATTGTGAGAATGCTTCAAATGAAGCACTCTTCACCTGTACATGATCAATCCCATAAAATATATTTTCAACTCTATATAATTCTAGAGAACCTAATAGTTGTTTGTGAAATTTACTTTTCTTTTGATTCATATTTTTTTTTATTTATTACCAGTTATTCTAATTATCTTTTAACATTTTATTATTTAGGTGTAAATATCCTTCATAAAGGAGATTTGTTACCAATTAGAAATTAATAAATGTTTGCTTTAATGTGAAGCAAGAATATTTGAATTGGATATTATATTTGTTTTAGATCTGACACTAATAAATTGCTACAATCATTCGTCAATGAAACCGGAAGTGAGGGATGCAACAATGCTTGCTTCTGCAAAAGCCAATTTAGAAAGAATGGCTTTCTTTGGTCTTACAGAGTTTCAAGAGAACAGTCAATATCTTTTTGAAGAAACCTTTAACTTAAAGTATGTTCAGTGTTTTATATTTTCGCTATTATTTTTTTTTCAGTTATTGTTTCTTTTGTTATTGTGCTTAATTATTATTAGTAGGTATTACAACAGCTATTTTAATTATCATCAATTGTTCATGATGACATGAAAAGTAATGATAAAATTGCATATCTTTACTATTGAGAGACAAATATTTAAGAATTGATACCCGTGATCAGATAAATCGTAGGAATTACATGTTTGTGTATTAAAAGTACTAAATTTGGTTGCGCTTGTTAAGGTTAGGTGTAAAAGTACTAAGTTAGCAACATCAAACAAACTATTGAATATGACTGAGAAGGTGGCTCATTTTTTTTCGCTGGCTACAACTCTGGATCAGGTTCAGCCATTTTAAAATTATGTTGCTCCCACACCTTTATTGTCACCTAACATTCCAAATATAAAAAATAATTTTTTGTAAAAGAAAAATATTTTTTTCTCCAGCTTCGGATTCACAGCCCTGTTTTTGAACTCTTTTTAAACTTTTAACATTTTTAATTGTTTATAAAATATATCTAAAGTTTAAGCAATTTCACAATTTGAAAGATAAGGCTACTCTAATGCTAGTTTAGCAAGAGACAGTTTTTGAACTCTAATGCTAGTTTAGCAAGAGACAGTTTTTGAGCACTAAGGAGGGTAAAGATGACAAAAATTACATTATTATTATCAGTTTTTAGTTTGTTACATTAAATTTTCAATTTTTTTAAATTCTCAATTTATCGTTTGATCGCTAGATAGGTAAAACATTACTAAAGCTTGTTTTTGTATTTACAGATTCAATATTCGATTTGAACAGTATAATGCAAGCTACTCGGATGAATATCTTCACGAAATCACTCCAGAACTTTTGGAAAGAGTTCGCCAGCGAAACGCACTTGATATTCAGCTTTACAATTTTGCCAAAGAATTGCTTTTGAAACGATATAAACACCTTAAAGCACTAGATACACATTTTAAGGAACATTTTCGAAATATGGGACATGCAGAATTCTCTTGGGAAAATATTGAAGGGGATAATTGAGTGAGAAAATTTCAAAGTTTTTCTTCAAGTAGTTGCTTTCTTATTGTACTAGTTATAAAGTAACCTTTTTTTTTATCAATTGGGTCTGCTCACCAGCGATATTTTCGTTGGGTGGGGATTGTATTGGTTTTTATTTTTGATACTCTTATTATTATTATTTTACACTACTTCCGTGAATAGGACTCTGACCGTAAGCGACGGTGATAACTGTAAAAAAAATAATAATTAACTTTTTATTTTCCGTTGAAAATGTTATGTTCAAATGCTGTGCAGTTAGTTACTTAATTAGCATAGCCAAGTTTTTTTTTTTTTAATTTATATCTTGAACAGAAGAGTTTTGTTACCATGTACACAGAATCTTTGATTGATTTAGATACTTGGTTTAGTTTAATATTTAAACCAGAAAAAGAAAATGGAGGATGTGTAGTCCCAGAAGAGAGGAAGTTGATATTAATCCACTTAAACATGACAAGTTTTTATCCTTTTTTAAAGGGAGGTCAATTATCAAGGATTAAAGCTAAGGATGTTGACAAAGGAGGATGGGAGGTTGAATAAGTTGTAATGGTAAGTCTTCGTTACGGTAGATTGTTAAGATAAGACGGTTTCATAAAAGCGTGATCATATATGAACGATGTAATAGATAATTTTTACAAGCCACAAATTTTTAAATTGAAAATATATGTTACAATATATAAATTTCGACATTAC
>JABUQX010053326.1:57500-60375 GCA_015478945.1 Trachelipus rathkii
AATCTATATTTATAAAAATATGAATTTATATTAGATCAGATTTTAGTAATAATTTTGTCTACAAGTTAATTTAGGTAGTTTTTTGAGATATCTACTTTGTAGAACTCTGACATATTTATATTCTAGTGTAACAGTAAAGCGTTGTCAAGAAAAGGTTCATTACTATATGTGTTATAACAAAGAAATCAAAAGTTGAAGAAATTAGTATTCATATTAGATCAGTTTCAAGTAATAATTTGAAACTCATATTTAATTTATGCAAGTATTTGAGATATCTGTTTTGTAGAACTCTAAAACAATTACATTCTGGTATAAAAATGAAACGTAAAAAGTTTTACGTACAAAGTTATAAACAATATAACAAAGAAATATAAATTTCTAAAAATTATTATTCATATTAGATTAATTTTATGTTATAATTTGGACTCCTAATTAATTTAGGCAAATGTTTGAGGCATCTACTTTGTAGAACTTTAAGAAATTTACATTTTGGTGTAACAATAAAGCGTATTCGGGCTTATGTACAAGGTTATCTGTCGTTTAACCAAGAAATCTAGAATTTTAAAAATTAGTATTCATTTTAAATCAGTTTCTTGTAAAAATTTGGATTCATAAATTGTTTCATTACCCGTATGTCCTTTTTTCGTGAACTCTAAAAAATTTACATTATGGTGTAATAATGAAGGGTAGTCAAGCTTAGGTACATTGTTATATTTGTTATATAAAATCTAAAAGCAATAAAAAGTAGTAATTAGAACAGTTTCCTGTAATAATTAGAACTTAGAGTTAAGTTAGGCATGTGTTTCATGTATCTCCTTTGTGGAATTCTAAAACATTTACATTTTGGTGTAATAAAAAAGCGTATTCGAGCTTATGAATGTTATTATATGTATTAAGACAAACAAATCTAAATTTGTAAAAATATGTATTCATATTAGATCAGATTCATGTAAGAATTTGGTCTTCCAAGGTAATTTAGGCGTGTTTTTGTGGTATCTACTTTGCAAACCTGGAAGCCTCCTTTATATTTTACATTCTGGTTTTTAATAAAGCAAAATCAAACTTAGGAGCATTGTAATATGTGTTATAATAAAGATCTAAGTTAAAATATTACTACTCATGTTGGACTCAATTACATGTTATAATTTGGAACCCTGGGAAATTAAGGCAGGTATTTGAGGTATCTTTTTTGTAATACTCTAAAAAATTTGCATTCCTTTTTATTAATGAAGCTATGCCTATCTTACCTTAGAACTAGAGATTATAGCAAATAAAACTAAAGTTTTAAAATTTATATTCATATTAGATCAGGTTCTTATAATTTGGACTCTTAGGTAATTTAGGCAGGTTGTTTGAGTTTCATTTGACGAAATCTAAGAAATTTACATTCTGGTGTAACAATAGAGTGTAGAGTAAGTGCATTATTATATGTGTTATAACGAAAGTAAAAAATTAGTATTCATATTAAGATCAGCTTCCAGTAATAATTTGTACTCGGAGTTAATTTAGACAAGTGTTTGAAGTATACCCTTTGTGGAACTCTAAATATTTTACATACTGGTGTAATAAAATAGCGTAGCCGAGCTTAGGTACATTATATATGTGTTATAACAAATGAATCTAAAGTTGTAAAAATATGTATTCATATTATATCAGATTCATGTAATTATTTCGATTCCAAGGTAATTTAGGCAGGTTTTCGAGGTATCTACTTTGTGAAACATTAACATAATACATTCTGTTAAAATAATAAAGCGTAGACAAGCTTAGGTACATTGCTATATGTGTTATCACAAAGAAACATTAGATCACTTTCATGTAATAATTTGGACCTTGGTAATTTTGACCGGAGTCGATTGAAATATTTTCTTTGATAACTTTAAAATTGGCACATTCTGAGGTATCTAGCAATAATATTAAAATCTCAGTTAGCTTGGTGCGTGCTAGGGCATTAACAAGAAATCTAAAAATGTTAAAATTAGTATTCTTATTAAATCAGTTTCAAGTAATAATTTGGAATCCTAGGTAATTTAAGCAAGTGTTTGAGGTATATCATTTGTAGAACTCAATAAAATTTATATTCTGGTGTAATAATAAAGCGTATTCAAGCTTAGGTACATTGCTATAAGCGTATTAAAGCGTAGTCGGGCTTAGGTACATTACTATAGGCGTTATAACCAAGAAATCTAAAGTAGTAAAAGTTATTATTCATATTAGATCAGATTCATGTAATAATTTGTCCTCTAAGTTAATTTAGGCAGTTTTTTGAATTATCTACTTTGTAGAACTCTAAGATATTTACATTCTGAGTAATAAAGGGTATTCAAGCTTAGGCAGATTAGTATTTGTGTTATAGCAAAAAATCTAAAGTAAAAATTTTTTCATATTAGATCAATTTCATGTAAAAATTTGGACTAATTTAGGCAGGTGTTTGAAGTATTTTCTTTGTAGAAATTAAGAAATGGTACAGGCTGGTGGAATATTAAAAATCGAGCTTAGCAACATTGCTCTAGGCGTTACAACAAAAATCTAAAATTAAAATTAATATTCGTATTAAATCAGTTTCATGTAATTTAGAATCCTAGGTAATTTAGGCAGTGTTTGAAGTATATCCTTTGTGAACTTTAAAAAATTACATTGGTGTAATAATAAAAAGAGTAGTCAAGTTTAAGTATTATATTTAGTCATAACAAATACAGATCATGTGGATGGGTTAATTGGGGTGTTCTGTTATCTCGATGTGGAATTCTTAAACATTATTCTGGGATGTCAAGATAAGTAGATCAGAGTGCAGTTGTTATTGCTTTATATATTATGGATAAACAAGTAAGTTGTAAATATACCAACTCACCTTGGATCAGTTTGCAAGTAGGAT
>JABUQX010053327.1:0-20000 GCA_015478945.1 Trachelipus rathkii
AACCTTAAGTACTGTATTAACATATATGTTTTAGTAAATTATTGAACACAATATAATGTTAGTCAGTTTAAACATCTAAGTAGTTTTTGTTATTCTGGCAACATCACCGATTTTTGCAAAAGCGTGAATATATTTGTTCCTCTTTCGATTTTTAATCCTGTCAACCATCATTTGCAATCACCTTTTCCGTTTTACTAAATGTTCTTAATTTATCCTACAAGGTGAGTGAGGTGTAATTACCATCAGTGATAATGTGTTTTGCTAATTCTTTATTATGTGTTCTTTCTTACATATGCATTGAGGCATTTTCCTCATAGATATGTATTACAAACTAATGTCTTTCTTAAGTTTTTATAAGTCATTTCTTTATTGTATAGTATGTTTAGACTTCGATTATGCATAGCGGTAATTCCTTATTGATTCCTACACCCCTATCGAAGCAATTTTTTATTATTTTGATACACTTACCATGATTGTAAGGCTAGTAACCAAAGGGCCGTTCAAGATTTGGCCTTGATATTCAAGCCGATAAGGGCTATTTTGTTTAAACTTGTAAAATATCCGTGGTCTTTATTCTTATACTAAACTTATTTTTATTATGATTTTATGTTTCTTAATTTTTTTTTTTAGGGATCGTATTGCTTCTCATTTTGGAGTCAGAATAGAAATATTTTAGAAGAAGATTTTATTATAGTCGTACATCGCGCAAAATATTATATATATATATAATATATTATATATATAATATGGTGTTTTCTGTATTCTCATAAAGTATTATGACTACTCTTCATATATAAATTCTCTGTTTCATCAAGCTTCTCTGCTCTCATTTGTCACTCTTGTCGGTCTTCTTTCTCAAGTGACTCAATCTTGTTTGCTATGGTTCCATCGATCCCGATTTTCGTCTCGACGAAGCATCTGGAACCCGCTCTAGGGTTTAAATTGCTCTGTACTTTTCCAAGTTCATTGCTAATCTTATTAAAACTTATTTTCTCGTCAGCGTATTTTCTCCCACAGGCTTAGTGCTCAACAGTTTTAGTAGTAACTTCGCTAGAATTGCCTAAAGGTCAGCAATCTCGTGTTATTCTTCTAAAGCTAATTTTTGTGCCTTTTCGTAAAGTGAATAATTCTTTTGTAGTGATTCTTTGTAAAAATCATTTAGCATAAATAACCTTTATTGTGTATGTTATTTTTTTTAATTTTAAGTAAACTTTTTAAATTTATTCATTATATAGCAATCATGTGCAAAATTTATTAAAAAAATATAGAGGCTTTCAAGATACATTTTTGCAAAAGAAGAGAAAACTCTTCATGCATATTTAATTATTATATGAGCAATGTAATTATTATTATTATTATTATTATTATTTTCTTATTATTATTATTGTTAATTGTTTTCAATATATTAATTGTGTTTATTATTTCATTTAAATGATTCTGATTTGACATAAAACGAGTTTGTGTATTTACAACTTTTCGCCTTCTTATATCTTTATTGACTCTGGAGTCATATATATATATATATTTTTATCGTATAATTGATATTATATATTAATTTATTATTATATATTTAAGTATTTTATATATATTATATTATTTATATATATAATTTTCTTTCTTTCTATTATCTTTCTGTTTTCCCCAAAACATGGGGGATAAGGTGTGTGTCATGTTGGAAAGAAAAGCATAGATAGTTGAAAAAGTCGAAGGAAGGCCTTACGCTGTAATTAATGTGAGCATTTCCAGAAGACCAATACCACCTAGAGTTCAGGGACTGAGGCCTACATGGTAAGAGTGAAATAGTAAGGTTGATCTTGGCCAGTGCACAACTTACCCTAAAACCCATTCTCCTTTATTGCAACTTTATTCTCGCTCTTCTGCAATACCTCAATTTCTCTCTTCAACATTCGTTCAGTGATCCAATCATTTTCTTTCGGATTCTGCGGTCGCGTTCCAACAACTCGCCACTATCATCGCTTAACCACGACTATCATTCATCTTTCACTGCCCAAATCTCAACTACTCTATTCTCTATTTACCCTTCTTACACCACACAGTTCTCTAATACGTTCATTCCTATTTTATCAATTCTCTCAACTAGCATGCCTAAGTGCCACTGAAACTTATTTATTAAATACGGGTTAACTTCTGGAAGTCGGGAAGTCAGGAAAATAATTGGTAGGAAACGTTTTAAAATTCTGAAGTGCGGGAAATTCCAGAAAAAGTCAGGGAATTTTAAAAAACTTTCCCAACATATGAGCCATAGACTAAGTTAAGTCTATTTTATAATTTTTTTTTTGCTTACTGTATAATTGTGGATGAGAGAATGTTTTGATAAGTGAATGAAAAGATGGGCGAGGAATGGATTCCATAGCTCTACTTCTATTCTTTTTTATTTGTTTACCATTGTTTTTGGAGTTACGTATTTCTATTCTGTTTCGTAGTTGTTGTTAAGTTCATCTTGATTGAAGGGTAGATTGGTTTGGGATGTGTTTCTAGATTGGATGAACTTGTATTAATCTCTTATTTTTTTCTTTTTTAGAATTATATTTTGAGGTGTTTTTTTTTTTTTTTTTGAGGTTTTGACAGAAGTGATTTTTGATTTTTTGTGGTTGAAGGTATTTTATTTATTTTATAAAAGACTCAAGCAAAAAGCTTACTTTTAGACCCGTGTTGGACTTTAAACCTGAACTTTGGGTTATTTCTGTTACAAGATTCACCAATGACTGTACTTGGTTGAAAGATTTGGATAATACAGTAATGCTGTATCAGTACGCACTAATTTTTCTATTATATTTTAATGAATTGAGATTTATATTTTAATTGCTCATTTTAACTTACTCTAAGCATAGATGTTCTTGAAGTACAACATGACTAGTAAAAGCTAGAATATCTGAGTATGTTTTTTCATCAGAAAGGGGTACAAAGATTTGATTTATTTGTAGGGCTGTACACATACGATACAGATTCTGTGCTGAGAAGAAAAAGATATACCTATTTAGTGAAGCTCATTACTATCCCCTTGAATTAAATAAAATTTTTTTGGATGGTGATTGTCTTCTAAGAGTTGATGAGTTTTTTTTTATAGAATGAGAATCAATGTTATGGGAATTCTGCAATTATTAAGTTGGG
Organism: Trachelipus rathkii; assembly: GCA_015478945.1. Taxonomy (NCBI): domain Eukaryota; kingdom Metazoa; phylum Arthropoda; class Malacostraca; order Isopoda; family Trachelipodidae; genus Trachelipus; species Trachelipus rathkii. Next base: position 3,133 of record JABUQX010053327.1, read on the forward strand.
ATGATATTTTTGCATGGAAATGCGAAAAAGTGGAAGGAGGGTTTTCTATAAATTAGCAATTTTAGTGGAGAATCTAAAAAACCTAGTCTGATTTCTCAAAGAAAGTGCACAATGCTATAAGATTCATGAAATATTTTAATATTACCAAAATAATGTTGCAAATGTAAATTAATTTTCTGGAAGAACATCTCAAAGAGTCAAACAGAAAGAAAAAAGAGAAATAAAAGGTTGAAAAAAGAATATTATCATACAGGATAATAACCTTGAAGAGAGAGAAGGTTAAAATGAGGCTTTAAGAAGAGGCTATGAATCAAAAATTAATGCTTCGAAGAAAAGGTTATCTAATCTCCCATTTAGAATTTTGTGATTACAGTGGACGCTATTCCCTAGGCTATTAATGTAAGCTTTTAATTTATTTTTCTTTTTTGTTAATAAATGTTTTCTTTTGGAAAAATAAAAGGGTTTTTTGGCTCTGGGTAAGGTATAGGCTGATTACAAAAAAAAAGGTTATTTATTTTTAAAAACATTCAATGCTGATGAACCATTTCTAAAGTAAATTTTCAATATTTTAATTTTGATTCTTGAATAGGCTGCAATAATAATATATTTTTATAAAAAATAACGAAAAACGCGCTGGTCAAGGAAAATTTGCAGATTTGGTCTAGGGATAATCAGGAAATCAATTCAAAATTTAGTGGTGACCCTGCTATAATTCTTATTCAGCTATAGTCCTCGCTACTATACTAAAGGTAATCGTCATGTAGTGACTAGGCAACTCAAGACTTAGGATTTCCTTCACTCAAGTTAATTGCACCTAGACTTCTGCATTCAAACTTTCCTATACTCGCTCATCCTTCCTTCTTATCAAATACCTAAATTTTAAAACTCAGACACTTGTTCAGTGCTCCACATCTAACATAATTAACTGATGGATATCCTTCATCAACACCTACTTATCTTGTTGTTTACCTTTAAACTACACTTTTTACACAACCTTTAATTCTCCAATTCTCTCAAATCTCTTCAGATTCACCAAACAATACCAAATCAATAGGTAGATGCACTCCACTCATCTCCATTAATCATCTAAAACATTTTCATCCATTAATTCTTTATAACCGTCCAATCATTTAACAGGAGAATATAAAGGACCTGCTCACAAGATGACAGGAATACTTTTGACACATTTATTCTATTCGCATTATGTATGAATATTTTAATTTCATTAGATTCTACAACAACAATATATCACTACCTGCATAGAGCTTCTATTCTTATATCTGTTGAAATCCATACGTAAATACATTTTTGTCTTCTTCTCCTTCATTTTCTCAATCATTTGTCATGGGAAAGATTGATCCCATATTCTACATCTAAAGCAACTCGTTTTTCATCAGTCTTATTCACTCACGCCCTCGACAATCTCAGATATTCTTCCTATCAATTCATAAAACTATTCTATTTCTTTTTTTAACAGTTTTCCTTGATCTCCACTTAATATCATTAAGGGGTATATTATTAGCCCCCCTAATCCCTTGGGACTATAACTCCATAAACGATTTATTACACATTGCAAATCATCAATAAATCTCATCACGTTCTGTCATTTCAACCAGTAATGTTTCATTATATGCGATTTCATTCCTTCACTTCCTCACTCTCATATACCTCTTCGTAATACTCATCACTAAATATTCTATTCTTTTGCACACATCAAACACTTCACTTCACTCTTATTATGCAATCTTTGAGATTTTCGAATGTGTCTTTCACACCTCACATCCATTTATAGTTACATAAACACATCTGTTATTATTCTATAAGAGGTCCTATTTCATTTTATCCTTCGTGCTTTCTTCCAGTATATTATGGATCTTGAGGGTTAGATGGTCATGAAATATAGTCTATGTGGGTTTAGCCAGTATTATAGGAGAGGTGCCAACAATCATGATTGTTTGAAACCTTGAATCGGAGGGTCATGAAGCCGAGTGCGCGTGCAAGAAGCTGAGGGTGGACAAATAGTGCAGAAGACAAGGCTCATTGGAGGAGTTAAAAACAGCAAGGTTTTTATTCGTCATTCACTTTGGTTACCATAGGTGTAGGGGAAGAGTACAGTGTTTTGGAATGGTAATTTTGAAGAGGTGAGTTTCGGTTCGCTTAGATGTGAGTCAGAAAATTTGAATACAAGTTGTGAATTGTCGATCTGTTGAGTGACTTCAATCACTTGTACAAGTTCAACGGACTTGCGACTTCCACATCCACAAAATGCAATTCGAAGTTTTTTAACCTGCACATTTTGTTTCAATTGGATTATTTCTTATAAATAAACTTCACTTATCTGATTATATTTAAGATACCTGAAGAATAAGACTCCATGACAGATTTTCTCTCGTGAATGATTTCTAATGATGCTGTTATGTCGACGAAACTTTTGTTTCTGAAAGTTAACAACAAAAGCTAATCTTACTGTTTCAAGTGGATATTTGTTTAGTCAGGGTTACAAAAGAAAGGATATTGATATATTTTAAGTATGAATCTCGCTAGCTCATTAGTACGTTTAAAGTATTCTTCAGAAAGCTAGAAGATGATAAGAGAAGGTTTCTAGTATTGAGAAGTTAGTTAATGTGCTGTTCAGAAAAGGTAAGGCCTTCTCTCTTGTTCACAATAATTCAGATATTGAAACGAATTTCTTCTTTGCTGACTGAAAGAGTTGAATTTTTTTATAACTTCCGAAGTAATTAGAAGTTGGCCAATGCGAAAAGTACAGATATTGGGGAAGTTGCTTGTGTTACTGACATTCAAGCCAGTTAGCGGTTGCAAGTTTTTTTCTGCTGCTTGTTTTATAAATCAGACCTAAGAGGAAAGGAGGATGGCAGATGTATTCTCTTTTTACGAAGTATTTCTAATGATAGATGAACTAGATGGTAAGCTCATCGTAATAAGTAATGTAGCAGTTTATATATAATTATATAATATATATTAATATATATATCTATTTTATTATATATATAATCATTATATATATATAATATATTTATTAATAAATTTAATAATATAATTTATTATATATATAATAATTAACGGGTATATTATATATATAATATATAATATATATATATATTATATATATTAAATATTATATATTATATTATTATATATCTTAATTATTAATATTCTATATTAATATTATATATTATAATATATTACCGTAAGGGTGTATTGATTCTCATAGTGGTGTAATGTTCTTGAACTTGGGCATGGCATAGCTGTGAGAAACAATGCGAAGGGTCTTATGTCCACCGTTCCCCACGAGTTGATGTGCATTTGTGTGCATTCGTGCATTAACACTTTTATTATTATTTTCAATACTTTTTTTTCCTCTATTTATATTTCCATACACCCACTATTCTTTATAAAGTTTTTTTTTTTTTTTTTTGATTCACCATTAGTCATTGATGATACCATGCAAGTTGATCTCCACTTTTTTTCCGTACAGCTTGGGCACTTGTGCTTTCCTGAATGGGTTTTCAGTTACCACACTTACTCCCGTGGATGAGGGTAACAGTTGAAGACAAGTCTTTAAGCTAACTTGACCGGCTCGCAATTGTAGGGAACCGCCTTCTACTCTTATGGAGGCTCATATGCTAGCCTCATTATCTCCTCAAGTAATTCTCTTAGAAGCTAGAAGATGAGTAGAAAGCTTCTAGATATTGAAGAGCTTGTAAAATTGTGATGATCACAAAAAGGTCAAGTCATATAAATCTGTAACCCAAAGTGTAACGAAGATTTAGGCATTTTCATGAAGAAGTTTTGAAAAATTTAATGAAAATTGCGCTCATTGTTATGGCCATCGGAAAGTTCCAGAATTTGTGCAAAGTATTGCAAATTGCTTGGTTATGCATATCCACGCGTTAGCGTTGAAAAGTTTTCCTCTCTTGTATTGATAAAAGGATAGACTAAGAGGAAAAAGGGGACGCAGTGTATTCTTTTTTTAAGATTCTTCCATTATGTAATGAAAGATTAACTCATTTAGATAGTAATGTAGAGTTTATATATTATTAAATTATCTATATAAACTTATTCTATATTAGAATGCAAATTACACATATGCATTTTCTTACAATATATTTATAATTATGTATTATATATATTAATAAGTATTGATTCTCATAGTGTGGTCATGCTCTTGTTACAAAACTTGTCCATGATATAGCTGTGAGAACCAATGCAGAAGGGTCTCTATCGTGTCCCATCCGTTCCCCAACGAGTGAATGTGCATTTGTTGTGCATTCGTGCATTAGCACTTGTCACATGCATTATTTTTCAAACTTCTTTCTTTCCCCTCATATTTCATAAATTTTCCGTCCTTTCAATCCACCTTCTTTATCACAGTTTTTTTTTTTTTTTTTTTTGAATTCCCACCAATTAGTCACATGAATGAATTACTCCATACAAGTTGATTCCCTTTTCCCTTCACAGCCCCTTGGGCTATCTGGTGCCTCTTCCTGCATGGGTTTTCAGTTCACCCCACACTTCCTCCCCGTGGATGAGGGTACAGTTGAAAAGACAGTCATTTAAGCTCACCTCTGACCGGGCCGCCAATTGTAGGGAACCCGAACCTTTGCTAACCACTTATGGAGGCTCATGCTAGCCTCATTACTACCTCCTCAAGTCATTCTTCAGAAAGCTCAGAAGATGAGTAAGAAAAGCTTCTAGATATTGAAGAGCTTAGTAAGACAATTGGTCGACTGATTCAAGAAAAAGGTCAAGGCCCTTCTGCATCTCTTGATCAACAATATATTCCATAACTTGAAACAAACTTTCTTTGCTGCACTGAAAGAAGTTGAAAAAATTTACATAACTTCGAAGCTTAAATTAGAAAAGGCCATCGAAAAGTATCCAGATATTGTGCAAGTAGCGCGCATTACACACTGTAAAAAAACAAGAAAAATACTAATACCATTCTTCAGTTTATTGTAAAAGTTTTTCTTCTCTTCGTATTATAAAATCAGACCTAAGAGGAAAAAAGGAGGACCTGGCAGATGCTATTCTCTTTTTTAAGAACTAATTCATTCAATGAGTAGATGACACTAGATGTAAGCTCATGTAAATAAGTAATGTAGCAGTTTATATATATATATATATATATATATATATATATATATATATAATATAATATATATATATATATATATATATATATATATATATATATATATATATATATATATATTATATATATATATATATAATATATATATATATAATATATATATATATATATATATATATCCCGGAAGGGTGTATGATTCTCATAGTGGTGTCCAATGCTCCTTGTTACAACACTTGTCCATGATAATAGTGGTGAGAAAACCAATGCCAAGAAGGGTCCTATCGTGTTCCCTCCGTTCCCAACGAGTGAATGTCATTTTGTTGTGCATTCGTGCATTAGCATTTGTTCATCCATTCAATTATTTCTTCAAACTTCTTTCTTTCCCCTCATATTTCATAAATTTTCCGTCCTTGCCTTTTATATCCTTATATCACAGGTTTTTTTTTTTTTTTTTTTTTTTTTTTGTTCCACCAATTAGTCCCATTGAATGAATATCCATACAAAGTGTCCTCCCTTTTATCCCGTCACAGCCCCTTGGGCTATGCGGTGCTCCTCCTGCATGGTGTTTTCAGTTCACGACCCAACACTTCTCCCGTGGATGAGGGGTAAACAGTTGGAAAAAAACGTCCACTTAGGCTTCTTTGACCTGATCGCCAATTGTAGTGGAACCCCAACCTTTGCTACCTACATAATGGAAGGGTATTCTGCACTCTGGTGTATAATCTCGGGCTTTACGTGAAGACGTAAAGTACGCGGGTGGGTCACCGACGTAGAGTTTCGGGAGGATCTTCCGAAGCCACATCCACAGCCCACCCTACGGGTGGGGTCCGGGTGGTTTGTGGGTCTCTGGACTGTGACTGTTGTGGAGAGAAGGAATTACCCTTCCGTTATAATATAGGCCTTTTCGCAGCCCATCCTGTGAATTTTATGTTTATGTCTCATTTGCTTTAATTGTTACCTGTTCATCCATGGAGACGAAGTTTGTGGTAAAATTTTTTATTGGAAAAGCTTAAATGAAATAACGATTTTAAACCAAGGCGAGCAAATCAAAATCAACAACAATTACCATGTATTAGGTCCCCAGCCTTACCCACCTCGATCCCTACTACTTCTAGACCAAGTACCTATGCTTTTCTTTTCTTCTCCCCCATATATATATATTATATATATTGTATATGTAGATAATAATATATAATATATATATATATATATATATATTATATATATATATATATTATATATATATATATAATATATATATAATAATATATAAATATACTAATATATATATATATATATATATATATATATATATATATATATATATATATATATATATACTGGCAACTATGGTCTAGTACATATACTGGCAACTATGGCCCAATTGATATGGCATCTATGAGTTTTTGATTTGGCAAGAATTCTTCTAAACGGAAGAAGTTTTTCACTTTCTCATTTGATTTGTCAATATTCTTTCAAACGGAAGTAAATTTCCTAGCGAAATCAGGAATTTTTCTTCCATCCACAAGGTTGCTAATTTTCGGTCTTCACGTTCTTTACTTTTCTTGACTTGAGTTTGTGACGTCACATGAAATCGGTAAAAAATGTTTTTTTTACATGTTTTCCAGTTTTCGAGCCACTATTTTATCTTCGAAATATTTAATTAATGTATTATCCAAAGAACATGGTGAAATATATTATAAAAAAAATTACTAAATTAAAAAATTTTATTTCTCTGTTATAATCATCGTTGCTGTGACGTCACTCGAAGTTGATCATGTTTCAACACATGTTTTTTTTTTTTAAACATAATAATATATATATATATATTATATATTATATATATTAATATATATATATATATATATATATATATATATAATATATATATATATAATATATTTATATAATATATATATATATATATATATATATATATATATATATATATATATATATATATATATATATATATATATATATATATATATATATTAAGTAAACTATAACACTAAAAAATCCTAATTAATAGCCTTTATAGGCTTAGGTCTGTGCTGTAAAATGTAAACAAATTTCAAAACTGAAGAATGTTCATTTGATTTTCATCATCGAAAATGAACTCAAGAACGTCCCTTCGATTTGGAAGAAAACTTGCCAAATCTAAAACGCCTTATGACTAGGCTACTTTTCCTTTTTTTTTTCTTTTACAGTCTTGATTCGCACGACGCACAGTGCGATAAAACGAAAATAGTTTATGGGATTATTCACAACTTTGCGAGTCTGTAACTTTTTTTTACTAAAGAGACCGACAAATAATTTTTTTTTTTTATTCTTCATCACTATTTTTTTTAGAATCTATGCTGTGATTTTCAAAAAAATCTGTTATAAGGGACTTATTGTAAATAATTACCCTATTTTTTTTAAGTCTATGCTGGGTAATTGTTTAGTATTACTGACTTGAGTTCACATACATAGTATATTAAAATTATAATTTTTTTTTATTCTTCACTATTTTTTTTAGAGTCTATGCTGTGATTTTCAGAAAAATCTGTTATAAGGGACTTTATTGTAAATAATTACCCATTTTTTTACCGTTTTCTTTATTTATCATGTTTTTTATATTGCATGCTTATATAATCTCATTAGTTGTAAATTTGTTTCTTATTTTTATGCAATTAGATAAAAATCTTAGGAAAATACTTGTAGATGGTTAAAATGAATATATTAAAGGAAAATTCTTAGTCACAAAAGGCCATTCATAAAGGTTTTATTTTATATTGATTTATTTATTTTTATACTTTCATTTTTTTATTCGTTTTTTATTTATTTATCATGTTTTCATATTTAAATGATTATTTAACCTCATTAGTTGTATATTTGATTTTTAAGTTTTATACAATTAAATAGGAATCTCAGCAAAATACATGTAGATCAGGTGTGGCCAACCCTTGGTGCATCGCTATGGACTACTTTTTAGGAGATTTTATATTTTAATTGGGGTATGTCAGCCTATTTCTTACAAATTTTTTAATGAAAACTAAAAATTCATTTTATTTCCAGAAATTTGTTAAATCTGGCAAGATATAAAGAAGTATGTAACAAATATCATATTTGTTTATTGGCATTTTTTTCTGTAGTGTCAACTCTCACTACCCATTATTTGACACCTAACAGTACTAAGAGCTCTGAAACTTCATTTTAAATTTGTGAAAATAAAACATTGTCAATGACCATCTAGGAAAATTTTGTGTTCATCAGTGATAGTGAGGCAGTGTTTTCTCATATTTCTTAAATTATTTGCTTTATTTTTTTTTCATAAGTGAGGATATTAGAAATTAGTATCATATTTTTTAAATAAAAAAATTCTAAAATTATAATTAATAGAGAATTCATATTTATGTGATTTCTTTATTATACTATATATGATATATATATATATATATATATAATATATATATATATATATATATATATATATATTATATATAATATATATATATATATATATATATATATTATTTTAATCATTTGAATTAATGTTGGCAACCTTTTGCATATCATACGCCAATTTTTTTCACAGACGAATTCAGATGCGCCATATATATATATATATATATATATATATATAAATATATATATATATATATATATTATAATATATAATATATTTACCTGGATACACTATACATTATATATATATATATATAATGGCGCATCTGAACTCATCTGTGAAAAAAATTGGCGTATCATATGCAAAGGTTGGCCACCCCTGATGTAGATGATTAAAATAAATATATTAAAAGAAAATGCCTAGTTGCAAAAGGCCTGTTCATAAATGTTTTTATTTTATATTGGTTTATTTATCTATTATGTTTTAATATTTACATAATTTTCTATGAATTTTTTTTTCCTTATACGTTAATTTTGTTTTTATATTAATTTTAGCATTTAAATGTTAAAAAAAAAAAAATTTAAACAAAAAAATTGTTGTGTTGCCAATGTTTAAGGCTATACCATGCCCTTATAAATAAATAAATAAATAAATAAATTAATAAATTATAAAGAGATTGACAGGTAGGCTATTTCATGGGGATTCTATAGCAACTATTGCAAGTCTATCTCAATTATGTCAGCAAACTAGATTATGGAAGTATACTGTACATCTCTGCTGCAATGTCTACTTGAAAACGTTGTATATTATACCTAACAAGGCCCTTAGGAGCTTTCCCTTCATCACCAGTGCCCATGTTTTTGATAGTCAGGCCTTCTATCATTGGATCTTAGAAGGAAAGAATTGCTTATCAGAAACTTTCTTAAACTTTCAACAGTTCCTCCAAACTATTATATCTACGATGCTCTTCTTTTTTGTATGAACAACCCTCACCTTCTGAGCAAAAATAATTCATTTACTTATAGGGCATCTTTAATTTGCCAGCAATTATCATCATAGGACCTACTTATTCCCCACCAATTGTGCCTATCCCAAATGTTTCTCCATCTCCTTATACATCTACCATTTACTTGTAATGATGATTTTCGTAACATCTGGAGAAAAGATGAGCCCTCATACATTGCTTTGCAGATATTGCAGAGATCAAGAATACTTTATATGGCTCATTTGTACATATTTTCACAGATGGTTCAAAATTAATTACTCCACTTCTTCCCTCTACTTCCCTAGCAAAAAATATCCCACATTTGAATATTACTCAGACTTGGAATTTGGATAAAGGCCACTCTGTCTTATTTGCAGAACTGTTTGCCATCTATAAGGCCTTAAATTTATCTTCACTTACATGACCCCTCAAAAGGTATATAGGTAGTTGTTTTCACCAATTCCCTGTCCTTGTTTCAGATTTTAAAATCTAGGAAAAGATCCCATTTTAACAAAATTCAGTATTGCATTGAGACCTGTTGTCTCACTCTATCATTGAACCATAACTGGCTTGGATCCCTTCACACACAGGACTTAATGGGAATAATATTGTGGATTCCGCTGCACATATAGCACACAACCTTTTGAGTAGCTATACCATATCTATATTCCCCATGGAGATGCCTGAATTAATTTTTCAGTTTCAACAGGAACTTTCTATTGAACTGAAAAATGAGCAAAATGAGCTTCCTTCATTTCATCCATTTGGAGAGTTGTACACTGAAAATCGCATTACAGATTTTATGAGGAGAAGAACTGAAACTAAAACTCGATCAGATTGAAAATGACAGATTCCCCTTTATGCACACATTGTACCAGTGTGGAAAATGTAGAACATTTTTTGTTGTCCTGTCCTTAATATGAAATAGCTAGAGTGAAAATAAGGGCTGCCTAGATAGATCATTGAAAGCATCTGTCTTTAGCCTTAAAACCATTTTATCGCTAGTGGAAATCCCCAAAGAAAGCCAAAAATGGGCCACTAAATCAGTTGAGAGATTTCTTAAGAACTTACTGGTTGGTACTTTATATAAAATTCAATGTTTTATCATTCGCATCTGTCTAAACTACAATGGTTAATGAAACCGTACCATTGTGTTGATCTTTTTGTGTCAAGAGATGATCCACTTGACTATAATAATAATTGAAATGAATGAAGAATAAAAATAAAAGAACTTAGGAAAAAATCAAATCCATATTAAATAATAATAATAATAATAATAATAATAATAATAATAATAATAATAATAATAATAAATTAAAGCGTACAAAAAATTTCAATGAAAAAACAAATATTTAAAATAAACCAAAAAGAACACATAGCTAATAAGAATTTTTAAAGCTTCACACTATTTAAATTTAATTCTGTCAAATAACTCGTTTGAAAGTATTGATATATATACTGTATATATATATATAATAGGAAAAATGAAATGACTGCATGAAATACCTAAAAGCTAAATTTCAAATGTGGCAACTTCCCTACTTCAGGCAAGTTCTGGTAAAGGTATCTCAGAAAGACATTCAATTTAAAAGTATTTCAGCATTAAATTTACCTCAATTTTAAAAAGAAAGTTGATTACAAAACAGAAAATAATCAATCGCAATTTTAAAAAAAAAAATTTCCAATACCAAACAAGAAGAAATAAAATATTTATCACCTGTTCTCAAAACTTTATATAAGATTTTAATCTAAATTATTTCATCGACATTTTGTCAATGAATATTTTAATTTTTTTTCCTTTACAGGTTGTTAAGAGTTTGTAATATATTTCCATTAAAATAAATATTAAAATGGATATCAAATCTGAAATTGATATAAAACTGGAAGATTTACATCCAGAATTTGAAGATTATGAAGGATGCTCTCAGGTGATTATATAGCTATATATATATTAGGGATGTGCCGAATAGTGAAAAAGCCGAATACCGAATATTCGGCTAAAAGTATTTGGCCGAATACCGAATATTCGCCGACAATCACTTCGCTATTCGCCAATAGTTATTTCAAAGTTCGGTCATCATTTAGGGAAAATATTAAAAAAAACTTATATACAAAGTAATTAAACAAAAAGTAAATAACTAATTCTTACCTTATAGCAAACTTTATTTACATATAAAAAATATTAAAATTGAAAATTAAAAGTTTCGTAGTTTAAAGAATATTAAACTAAAACTTCATTTGATGAACCTAAGTTACAAATGACAGAACATAGCAGTTCTTCTCCATTTCAGGGGATAACCTCTTTCTTGTGGCTTCATAAATAATTTTCCTGCCTGTACCAAATATTCTTTTCAACTTTGAATGATGACGTTGGAGCTGAAAGGTATTTTAATTGCTAGTTTTTCAAATTCATAAAACTATTTCCAGTGTTTTTCGCACCAATTGAAGGGAATATCATTGTCCTCAGGTCAAAGTAGGCAAACATATATTTGTTTATTTCTTTATGTAATTTTCAATATGTAGCCTTTTACTTTTATGTACAATAAATAACACTCGTCAGAAGAATGGGACTTTCTTTCTTCACTCTCACTTTCTTTTCTGTAGACGATTTTGATGCCACAATTTCTTGAAAACAATCCATTAAAGACGTGAAAATGGAACCTTCAGCTTCACTTTGTTCCCCACTACGTGAATAATCGTCAGCAGAAGAGTCAGGAGCTAAATTTTCATGCATTTCTTTCCATGCCTCAATGACATATTTTTTACTGATTCATCTGATACATGTTGAAAATTAGCTTAATCGCAGATCTAAGTAAGTAGCTACACACAAAGATTTATCTCATAGAAACTTAGAAATTTTTTCTACTGGATTTCTTAACCTCTTCAACGAGTGTAATTATTCCAATGAAGCTTTTCTTTTAAATAGCCTTATTAAAAAATAGAATTTAATGTAAAATGGAAGGGAATCACTTGGGTGAATTTACTTCACATTTACTTGCTTGTTTAGTGATGTTTGTCAAAATGGCTCAGTAAATGGAATAATTTTGCCATTGAAAATCAATCAAACATTTTCTGATTGCATTCACAGCGTATATGGCTAGGGAACTTTTTTGTTCAAACAATCTTTTAAGCATATCCTAAGTGCTATTCTCCCGCGTGTAGAAACGTCTTGAATTAATTTATGCTGTTTGACATCCAGCTGCATTCTGTAAAGTATTAAACTTTGCAGCTGCCGTTGCTGCATGTGGAAATGAGAGGATATGCTTCTGCAAGTAAATAAAAATATCTTTAACAGACATTCTGACATAAATATTGAATCGCTGATGCATAGGCGCAACATGTGAATAAAACCATGAATTTGATAGCATTGCCACCTCCCTATACCAGCTACCATGTTTGGTCCATTCTTATCACAAAATGAAATTTCATTTTTTTGGAATATTGATAAAATGTCAAAAGCCCTTATAGGATCTGATAAATGACAAAGATTTTCGCCATATCTGGCTAGCAAAATTTTGTTATATATTTTTATTTTTTTTGGAAATAAGTTTCCTAAATTTTTCTATTTTAAATTGAAAATAATTTCTTATGTTGACGTAATTTAGTGTTTATAAAAGCTCAATATTCGGCCCGAATATTCGGCAAAAAGCCGAATACCGAAATTCGAAAAGTTTTGGCCGAATATGCAGAATACGAATACTTACCTAAAAACGATATTCGGCACATCCCTAATTATATATATATATATATATATATATAAATATATATATATAATATATACTATATATATATATATATAATTTATATATATATATATATTATATAATATATATATATATATATAAATTATAACCCTTTTTTTAACTTATTTCCCTGCCCCTGGCCCACCTCAATTGGAGGGCCACAACTGCTTCAGGAAGTCAGCCACCGCTCTTGGTGGTTCCACAAGGTCGAGAAGGGGAAGACACAGAAGTCGGCAACGGGGGCAGTCGAAGAGCGGAGCCCCCAGAAGGTAGGTGCTCCATTGTGGTCGTGGGAAAATGTGACATCTGCGTGCAGGTGGGGGAGCCAACATTGTCTATTTGAATCTATATTTTATATTGTAAGAGTTTTGGGTGGTGACCTGATCTGCTCCGGGCGAGGTCAATTTGGCCTCTTCTGGACAGTGTTTCTTCTATAGGGGAAATTTTTGGGGAGGGGGAGTTTAGTAAGTTGTTATTGGGATGGTTTAATGGTGAGTGGGGAAATAGGATACAACAGTTTAGGTTTAATGTGTAGGGAAGTATTATATTGTATGTGTTCTGGGGCTACCTGACAGGTCCTCCTATCTATTGCTCCACCTCCTCTCTTAAATAACAACTTTTAACTTACTTTTAGTCTTCTGGCCTTTTCCAATGGCCGGATCCAGAAATGTGGACTCCTTGAATGCGCACTTTTGTTTAGCTCCTGAATCTTTATCTGATGATGCAATAATTTCTTAATAATCCCTATTCTCAGGGCTATTGACACACAGCTCAAGTACAATTTTTTATTTTTTTATAAACTTACAAAAAAAAATTTTCTTTTATTTACAAACGTCGCTATTGGTAGGTGAATTACTTAGGCAGGTTCTATCTTAACTATTATTATTTCCAGATTTTTTCTAGTCATGTTTCATCTTAAATCTCTTAACTATTCGTGTTTCACGATTCCACCACTTCCTTAATTCCCTTCAGTACTTTTCTTAAACACTAAACTCCGCTCTCTTACGACTTATCCTACTTCTCCTCTTTATCTCTTGCCTCAGTTTGCGAACTTTGCTGCATGCGGGAGAAAAGAGTGGACAGGTATGAAAAGTGGGTTTTTTAGGAATCACATGTAATTGTGGGGTTAGTAAGGAAGAAGAAAAGTGAGTGAAAAGTGTACAGCTATGGCAATTAGGTTTGCTTATCTTTAAATTCCTTCTCCTTCTTTCTTCAATCAATTTCCTTCTGGTTAATATCCAACCACGCCATAACAACAATCGGCAAGAATCATGAGCAAATAAACCCTGGAGAATATACATTGAATTAATGTAATGCAATGTATATTAGGGTGGAACGAAAAAAGTGATATATCTTTTTCCTAAGTTTAATAGTGCGGAAAAGTTGCCTTTTGATATGTATGTTTTACCCTTAAAATTTGGGAGATGTACGACAATTATTACCGGTGCCCCAAGAGGCTCGAATTGTAAGATTTTTTGAAAAATAATGCAACAATTTTCTAATACCGTGACAGGAATTATAGTTGCCACTGGGGGTACAGATATTTAATGTAATAGTACGTAAAATGTATACGTTTTAGTGCATACATGTAACCACAAAATTTGGTCAACCTAGATAAACTTGTTCTGTTGCAATAATTTCCATTTATAATTCTTTAATATTTCATAAATGCGCAAAACACTTTAAGCTCCCAAGACCACTGTTTTCGCGCTTTCTGATTATGCATGCATAACTAATTGCCCAGCTTGTTTAATTTCTCATTTTTGTCATCATTGTTGAGTCGAGCGTTAGTATTCGGTGCACGTGTTTTATTGCTTTAATTGTTTATTTTGATTTATGTTAATCTTATAATACCATCGTTTAAATCTTTGACCTAAAATATGGCATCTACGTTGTCAACTTCATCAGTTTTAAAGACTAGAAAAACTGTGAGTTGTATTGTTTTTGGTGCCTCAAGATGGCTAAAAGACAGTATTTTACCTACTTATGAAGACATAATGAAGTTTTTCTTGTGGTTAAGACATGCCTCTGAAATTGAAACCCTGGGTGAAATAGGTGAGATCATTTCTTTAAAGCTGACCGAGTTATGGAATGGAGCTTTTATTCCTATCATATCACATAATCGGATTATTTAATTATTTAGAAACTATTATGAGAAGTACAGAAATCTTTTAAAACCATGTAAATGGCGAAAAAATGACAAGTATAAATTAAAAGTAAATTTATTCCAAGAAAATGACAAAAAAAAAAGTTGTTTGATATTGCAGCCGGCAAATGCAAAGATTTTCCTACATGCAATTGTGAAAAATTCTGAAAAGTGTCTAAAGAAGAGCAATTGTTCTTATGGCCAACGAGCTGAAGGAAAAATGGTCTATGAGTTCTGTTGATAATTGTGGCTACCAGAAATAAAGAGAAGAAAGAAGAGAAGAAATGGTAATTACAGAAAACATTTCAAGCTTGTAGAAAAGATGGACGAAAGTTTGGGAAAATAAAGAATATGGAGCTGGAGAAGTATCTACACTGGCTATTGAAAATTGTAGTGATGTGAACATCCACATCGCTACAATTTTCAATAGCCAGTGTAGATACTTCTCCAGCTCATTTTTCCTTCTAAACTTCAAAATATTTAATTTTCCATGGAAGATATTCCTTTAATTTATTATTCTATAGAGAATAACATAAAAAAAATAATAATAAAAAAATATTTGGACGAAATTATGCAAAATGAAACCATCCCACAAAATTTAAATTTTAGATTAATGTCACTACTAGAGTGTAGTAAAAGGTAAAAATTAAAATTTGCAAAATAGAACCAACCAACATATAAGTTACCATAAGAAATTAAAATTGTTTGAACGAACCCTCGTTCGTCTCATTCATATGTTCAACTTAAACTTTGAAGCTCAATAACACAGTTTAATTGCTAGGTGGTTTGGTTCCTTTATGTATAACTACTCTATTTAATTTTTTTTTTATAGATTTTTCTCCTAACCCCCTTCGTCTTCAAACTTGAAATATCTTCAGAATAAGTTTTTTAAGATTATAATAATTTTGAACTACAATATAATATAATCAAGATTAAAAACTTTTGTAAAAATTATTTCAAATTATATTAAAATTAAACTTTATATTAATTATTGTCAAATTCTGTGAATTTTAATATGAAAAGCCTTCGTAATCTTTAGTATTTGAAATGCGGTCTACTTAATATGCAACACAGCTGCTGTGGTCCTTTGAGACCCGAAATTACATTTAATAATAATAAGTTCTCTAAATTTTTAGTCAAACCATAATAAATAATAATAATAATGATAATCAATAATAATAATAATAACTAATATTTCTTAGGGCTGTGCTAGGTGTGAGAAGAATTGATAAAAATGAGGAATGAACGTTATCTAGGGAGAGGCTGTGAGTGTGAAGCAACGAGGTAAAATGACGAGAATAATGAAAATGTTGAGATGGTATTCGGTTCATATGGAAAGGGATGAATGCATAGTCGCGTTGTTAAGCGCGATGTATCAGCTGGCGAGTGTGTGGGAACGACCGGCTGGGAGGACCCGAAGAAAAAGTGGCATGTAGCAGTAACGAATGTTTGCAAGGACGAGAAAGAAATCCGCAGTTGGTAGAGGCGAG
>JABUQX010053327.1:30000-33274 GCA_015478945.1 Trachelipus rathkii
CATTGGCATGCTTGATTAATAGTTTTACCTTGGTTTTATTACAATCACCACCTTAGAGCCAATTAACGACATCTGTGATATATTTCTTGGGATGTGAAAAATGGGAGAATTTTGATTAAATAATTCGGTCTTAATGTATTTTTATATCGATTGTAAAATTTGGGTATTTGTTTAATATTTAGTACACAATTATTATATTTGTTATTTTTTATCATTTTACTTAGCAAATTAGAAGCTTTTTTTTTTTTTTCTCTTAAAAATTGTCCAAGCCAACCCTCATCCAAAAGAAATATACAAAATTGAACTAAATTTTGAAATTTGACATTTCTATATAATCCAAATTTCCACTAAACTTACACAAATATTATCAATAGTGATAAACAAGAGTTTTGAACTCCGCATGGAGCCGAAGTAGAACTACTTTACGTCCTCCTGCTCTTCCTCAGATACAAGATTGTGGGATGCCTTAAATAATAATTACTCATGTGTTATCCTCTGTCCTCGTTTTTCTAATAAAAGTTATCAATGATAAGTTTTTCCTTTGTTATAATGTGTGAAATTATTTTCAAAAGACTAGGTTTCTTTTGTAAATGTATTGCACTTGAAATTAATGCTTGAATTATAACTTTTTAGAGTACTAAAATCTCTTATAGTAACTTATGATAATAACTCATTGCAAATTTGAAGCTAATACTCACGAAAGTGACAAAAAGTAATAAAAATCCTTCATACAGTAAATAATATAAAAGGTTGTATTCTTTTTACATTGTTGAAAATTAGTATTGAAGTTTTCTATATAAAAAAGGGTAGAGTTTTATATTTTTAAAAAATATATTAATAGTTTAAATGATTTGTGAAGGCAAATAAAAACTTAATGTGATGAAACTTTAGCGCCATTCTGACTTTCAAATGTTGAGCTTTTGTCTGATTTTCAATTAACTAAGTAATTGTAATAAAGTATTTGAGAAAAGAATTCTAATTATTATTATTTTTTCCCCCAGGTTTTTAGTACATTTCAAGAGTTGAATGCGGTGGGAAAGAAGAAAATTTTTGAAATAACAATTCTGGAAAAAAGCTCTAAACAACATTGCTTTCAAATTTTTCCTTTCACTTTCTGGTAAAACATTATTTTTTTTAAACTTGGGATAATATATTAATTCTGTATGTTTTGGGGCTAGTATTTGTGGAAATTGTTTGTAAGAACTTTGATAGTTTCAATGTTCTGTGTTGAAACATTATTATTAAATAACGTTATTGACATTTACACACTTTCATACATAATTACGAAAACTGTAAACCTGTGAGAAATTATTGACCATAACAACCACTAATTTTTTATTTTGTTATATTTCTGGTGCCGTAAATTGTGTGTGTGTGTGTATATATATATATATATATATATATATATTATATTATACCTATAAATATTATTATAATATATATATATATATATATATATATATATATATATATATATTATATATATACGGTATTATATATATGCCCATAATAAATATATGAAGTATAAAATAGCTTTTAATAAAAAAATATAGTATTATGATATATATATATATATTTATATATATATATCATATATTATATATATATATATATATATATATATTATATATTATATATAATAATATATATACCTTTTATATATATATAGTATATAATATATAAATATATATATTATATATATATATATATATTATAATATTATAATATATATATATATATATATTATATTATATATAATATATTACTTTTTATATATATGGTATAATATATATATATATATATATATAATATATATATATATATATATAAATATATATATAATATATATATAATATATATATATATATATATATAATATATAATATATATATATTATATATATAATGGTGTCAATAGGTGATGGTTTAGGATTAAATAGCGGAGTGAGACAGGGTGTGTTATGTCTCCTTTGGTTATCAATGCGGTATATGGATGGGGGGGTAATGAAAAAAGAATTCGAGGTGGGGGATGGCAGGAAAAAATATGGTTTTAGGAATGATGGAGAGGACAGCGGGTGAAGTGAGGGTGCCCTACCTATTATAATGCGGATGATTTGGTTTATGTGGTGGCGAATCTGAAGAGAGTTTTTGTAGAGGATTGGTAGAGAGAATTTGGCAGGGTATGTAAAAGGTATGAGGGGTTTTTGAAAGTAAAACGTAGAATAAGAGTAAGTGTTATGGTTGTGAGTGAGGACAGTTCCCTCAGTGTGAAGTTATGTTAGATGTGAGCAGCTGGAGCAAGTGTCCTGAGTTTAAATATTTAGGGTATGTGTTGGATGAGAAGGGAAACGGGTTGATGCAGAGTGTAGTAGGAAGTTGTGAATGGCAGGAGGAAGGTTTGCTGGTGCAATTAAATGTTTGGTGAATGGTAAAGGACTAAGTCTTGAGTGTGCTAGGGTCTTACATGAGGGGTATGTTGTTTACCTGTGTTATTGTATGTAGTGAGACTATGGTTTGGAATAAGAAGTATAAATAGATCTAAAAGTTCAATGTGTTCAGATGGACAATCTTAGGGGCATGCCAGGTGTGAAAAGAATTATAAAGTGAGGATGAACGTATTAAGAGAGTTGTATGGTGGTCGAAGAAAGGGGTAAAACTGACGAGAATAAATGAAAAAGTAATGTTTTGGACAATGGTTTGGTCCATGTGGGAAAGGATGATATGATAGCCGGTTGGTTAAGCGATTGTATAGTGGTGAGTGTGTTGGATACCGACCGGCTGGGAGACCGGAAAAAAGGAAGTGGATTGAGTCGGTGAAGAAATGCCTATGTCTGAAGGAAGAGAAATGTGAGTTTGGCAGAAAGGCCGAGAATAAAGGTGCATGATTAGAGGAGAATGGCGGGGTTTTGTATGGGGGGCATGTTGTGGCGAATTTTACCAATAGTGAGGGTCCCGTCGCGGTCCCTTGATGCTCTAGGGTTGGTTTTCTGTCTGTTGACGAGCTCTCCACTAATTAATGGTACACGAGGAAGGCGGTAAGGCTGGTCGCTTGTGCTTTTCGACGTTTGTCATGTTCTCTCCTAACTGCTTTTCTTTTTCCGTATGCTTGTACACGCAACGCCACTTAACCTCCATCTTGGGCAAAGAGGAAGGTGAAGAAAAAGCAATTGTCCTATTCCTTTTAATTACTTTTAAAAGTCCCTAGTAAGGAAAGTATTTAGGAAAGACATGAATAAAAGTGATGTAATTTATTGCAATGTTTTTTTTTTTATTAA
>JABUQX010053328.1:0-45000 GCA_015478945.1 Trachelipus rathkii
CTAGCGCTGCTGAGGAGGGTATGCATAGCGACACTACACCTAACGAACTACGAAACAGCCGCAAACGTGCCCAGCACATCAAGAAATGGTGACGTCAAGCGACTCCTTGCCCTGTTCGTTCGTCAAAGCGTATAGTGGGGTGACGACCGACGGCACGGCGATGCATAAGAAAGCGCGCCGCGGCACTCGGCCGCGGCTCTCCGTGAATGACGAAGGTAGAGAAAAAAAATTATATAGTAGGAGACACAGAAGAACGTGTCACCTGAATAGTATACAGAAGTAATAAAATTATTAAGATGAGAGGTTTGATGGGGAGAATGATCTTGCCATTAAATACAAAGATGGATAAAGATATTAGAAAGGATAACCAAGATATATGCACCACAACAGGGGCACGTACATGGAGGAGAGATAAAAAAACGTTAGATTTATGGGAGATGATTGATGGAGAGAAGAGAGGTGGGGATGATTAGGAAGTGAAAGAAGAAATAATAGAAAAAAAAGAAGATAATAGAAAGAAAAGAAAGTAAAACAAAACAAACAACCCCCAAAAGAAACGGAAGCAAAAAACACAACCAAACGCGAAGCGAGGACCAACAACGACCGTCCTGCAGCGGGTTCTCGGCTGGAAATAGTGGAGGAATGTGTTCACAACGCGTGCAGAAGATAGGAACGTAGCTAAAAGAAGAGAGATTGAGAGAAAAGGAGCTAATTAGGAGACCACTTGGTCGCGACGAGGATACAAAAAAACAGTGTAGGAGATAGGAAGAGGTCGTTGATTAAAGAACTGTATATTGATGATCACGAGAAAACGACCTAAAATATGAACACGTTTGGTTCAAGGACAGAGAGTCTCACAGTCTTAGACCGCCGAGGTATAGAGTAGGGGAACAAGGAAAGTGATTAACGCAACAATAAATCGAGACTCAGAAAGCAAAATAGAAGAACTATAAAAAAGGCAAGACAAAAACCTCTCGCAACATGAGAAGAAGGACTGGCTAGTTCTCGCGAATAAGAAATGGGTGAAAGACTACATGATAGTCTCCAATAAAAGGATGATAAAAAAAAGTAAAGGTGATCCCGGGAGTGTCCTTAGATGCGGATCCATAGAACTCGGTGGTGGCGGGACATGAAGATAAGCGGGGAACGGGGAAGAGAAGTAAGGATGACGAATTCGAGAAGGAAAGAACAGAGAACTCAAAAGATGGAAATATCAAGAGGAAAATAGGGAAGTAGCGAGAAGTGTGTAAAGGAAAGGTCACCAGAAAAAGAATGCAAAGAGAAATACGGATACGAAAATTATGAACGGGAAAATAGCAGGGAAACCCTAAGGAATGAAGAAAGACAAACGAAGGGACTTGCAGAGATAGTGAGACAGGTAGAGGAGAGGCAGGAGAAACGTACGTTCGGGTCACCAGAAAAAAGGGGAATGGGGTAGCGAAGGATAGGTCTACGTAGGGAAGAAACATACCACCATGGTGGAATCGAGGAGAATGTGAAAAAGACTAAAGTAAAAAAAGGAAAATGATGTGGAAGACCTGGGCTAAGAAAGAAGATAGAGGACCAGCACCCCCAGCATAGCAAGGGAGGATGATAATGTACAGGACAAGAGGAAGGTGAGCTGAGTAGAGAATGAATAATGAAAGGGCCGCGAAGAACAGGAAAAAAGATAGGGTACACGGGCCGGACGATCGGCTAGCATGTGACAGGAGAAAATAACGAGAGAGTTAGAGGGGGCGAAGGAGAAGTAAGACAAAAAAAGTAAAAATATTCGTTGCTACTAGGATATACATCTTTAAAATAGCCTAAAGAAAGAATAGGTCGCTCACTAGAGAAAATCGAAGTCATAAAGCAATATGAACGGAGAGAATTAAATATGTGAGACCGGAAGAAAGAAATGTAGATGGACCGAATACTACGAAGATCTGCTAAATGTACAAAATAGATAGGATTATCAGAGTAAACAAGAGGAAGAAGCTATAGATCAGAGGAGGAAGGAGGAGGGAGGGAGGAGCGAGGCGGAGAGGCGGAGAGATAACGGTAAGAAGGATAAGATGAGGAGGCCAGTCACTATGACAAGGAATAGCTGAAGGAAGGAGAGGGTTAGGAAGCCACCAGCGCAGAGGATGAGGCCGAAAGAGAAAAACCGGGAGTGGACTGGTAAGCAGTAGGGGTCTAGGTGAGTAAGATGTTGTTAAAGGAAGAGAAAGGATTGAGAGGGAGATCAAATTACTTGAATTTGTGCAGAATCGGGACGCCACAGCAGGTTGGAGAGAGGGAGAAGGTGAAGCCGGAACGAGACTGGGGGCAAAGCTGACATGAATAATACGAGTAAACCATCAAGGTATAACGGGAGGAGTGCAGGAAGCTGTAAGCATACTCTAATAAGAAGAGCCATTTCACTGATGGAACTCATCTGGCGGCAACAAGATACGAAAGCCATAGTCTCGCGGAGAGAAGCTGAGGGGAAAGAGAGTAAGCTGAGCCGGAGAACCTCGGAGAAGAACGAGTACGGGACCGTAGAGCAAGAGGATAAGAGGAACGAAGAGGACCTCTGTTATGGTCACACTACAGACGGATGGGTCTTTCGAGAGAGCTGGAATTGGGCCCTCATGGCAAGAGAATTCTTTGTTAGCGAGTTTCATCGGACCTGCATATAAGGTGAATTTTGTCATTCGGGGTAGTGCCAAAGCGACAAAGCGTCTGGAGAGCTATGGAGAGGAATGAGTATGGGGTGAGCTGCGGATAGATCGAAAACCGGAACAAGTAACGACGCAGGGCCAAATAGCCAAACGAGGAAACGTAATTGCTAACCGAGAATAAATGCGAAGTACAACTTGATTAAATGTTAGAACTGAGGTGCGAAGAAAGAAACAGTTCTCGGTGTCATAGAGGGCCGCTCAAGAAAAATCAAGGGAAGTGAAGCCAGCAACCGAACAATGAGAGAAATAGTCTATTAATCTCACTTGCTGTCGATATTATTTTAGACGTGGGTAGATAAAGCACGGAACACGGGTCGAGGGAGTAGACTGAGAGAGAAATGGTAGGAGTGCGGGGGCACCATAGAAAACTGCAAGCTGGAACAATCTGGCGGGACAGAATCTGCGGTACATTATGGAGCGAGAAGAAGGAGACGGGTACTCCGAGGAGGTTGTGTAGGAGATTGTTTAGCGGAGGGGAGTTGGAGGACTAGCGTAGATAGACCCCATGAGGAATAGGAAACACGTAGCAGAGGACAGGAGACATATTACGACAAGTATACAGCGGAGAAATGGAGCGACGGGGAGGAGGAGATGGTGGGAGGCGGAGGGGGGAGGGAAGGCGGTAAATACCCGTGGTCGACATTGAGTGGCCGGAGGAGTGATACCCTTAAAGCATGACTAATATAAAGGAAGAAGAGTGGAGGAAAGATGTACGCGACGTGAATGAAAAAAGTAATGGATTAAGTTATGAAAGCGGGGGTACAGCTACCAGGTGATGAAAGATATAACAACGATTCGGGAGGAAATTAGAGGTTATAAAAGGGGTCGATTTTCAAACTAGTATACGTAGACTCGAGGCGCTAGTTACGGAGCGGAAACATAGGACACCAACGAGAAGGCGTAGAGAGGCGAGATGGAGCCCTCAAGGAAGTGACAGCAGAGCTGGAGAGCAAGTGAGGTATAAGGAACTACTAGTATTGGGAAATGGGTAAGTGAGAGACAGAAACGCGAATGAGAACCAAGATGATGAGAGAAGAATATGAGGTGTGAAAGAAGTATGTATACTGAAGAGTGGAAGTGGGGAGATTGAGGATGGTGGGACATCTGGAGAGGATTGGAGCGGACAGAATAGTCCGTGAAAAGGAAGAATGGGAGGAAGACGGACAACCATCGAGGGCAAGATAAGGAGCCCAGGGGAAGACGAAGAATGATGGCGAGAGGTCGGTGGAACGGACTCTCTGGAAAAAGATGTATCAGCTACCAGAAGAATGATTGAGCGTAGCTACACAGAGAAGGAGGAGATGAGTGCAGCAAGAGGATGTCTGTTGAAGGAAAAGACGCGTGGCCGCGCAACGCTGACAGGTATTGAAAGTAATCCTCCTGGGAGAGAAAAAGTAATAAGAAAGAATGAAAATAGCATAGACCTATTACTAATATATAGTAATTAGCGCTTATATCGATGGAAGAGATAGTAATAGCTCACAGTCATATAAGAAGCTATATATATAGCCCTATAACACTATATATTAATAAATATAATATAATATATTATATAATATATATATAGTATATATATATATGAAACGATTTGACGACCTACAAGAGGAGAGGAATGGGAGAAATTTTTTAAATGTGGGAACATTAATTATGTTCATTCTAGAGGACTTTAAAAAATTGTTAGAAGCCGGCCCTATAAATAATGTTTGATTATATTTTGAAAATGTAAAGTAAAATATGGACCGCAAATTTAATGGGTGAGCCCATCAAAAACCACTATATACCCTCATAACTCAAAATATTATTTACGTTGCATTATATTTGAACCATAGTAGCATTACAAGGTAAATATATAATACACAATTTTCATAAAAACAGATACGTAGTGTCTTGTGAATTGGATTTGATAATGTTCTAATGCCACAAAAAGGTAAAAAACGTGGGGACTGTTGACGCGATGGATTGTGGGGGTCGCATAGCCCTGAAATTTATTCACACAAAGAACAGATAAACATCAGCACATGATACTGAACGTCCGTGCATTATCCGTTGAAATTTGTGAATTTAGAAAAAGGTATTGTTTCGAACCCACTATTATATATTATATATATAATATATATATGGAAGTGGAAAAAAAAAATTGTAAGGATATATATAGATAATATATATATATATAATATGATATAATAAAATATAGATATATATATAAATATATATAAGAAATAATATAATATATTATAATTATAATAGATATATATATATTAATATAATGAATACAGATGGAGTATTTTATAGAAATACCATGAATATATATATAATAGGATTATTATAGAATATTTATGATATTGTATATAATGATAATATTAGATAATTAATTAATCAAATAATATTAGATATTAAATATAGATAAATATATGTATTATAATAAGAATATATTAATATTGATAAAATATAATATACATGGACACTTGTTAAATATTAATAATATAGGAGATAAGATATAAAAGTTTGAGTTAACAATTATATTACCTGAGCCTATATATATATATAGTATTTATATATAAGAAAATATTATTATGATATAATATAAAAAGATATAATATAATAACAACAGGATAATGATAATATTTATGAGCTAATATACCATGAGAATATAATTTAATAGAAAGATAGAAATATATATAGAAAATTATAATATTATACTATATATATTATTGACAAATATATCTATAACTATTATAAAAAATAAATATACAATACATTTGAGACAAATTTAGATAGTATGTGAAATATAACCCAAATAGGATGCAATAAAAATATATAACTATAATATTAATATATATATTGTTGTGTGTGTGTAAAAATATTTATACGATATATATATAAAAAGATATATGATATATAAGTAGATATATATAAATAATAAATGAAATATATAGTAATATATATAATGTATTATATATATAATATAATATAGAATATATAATATATATATATAGAATATGATAACTATAGTATAAGGAATATATATATAATATATGAAATATATAATGGTTGAATTAGATATAATATAGATATATATATATATAATATAGAATAAGAATATATATTAATATTATAGTAATACACTATGAATTAATGAGAGTAATATAGATATAAGATAGGGATAGATAATATATATACGATGGCCTAAATCTAGCAAAGGTATGCGTATTTTGCATTATTATACGCTCACTTATTTGGGATCATTGTTTAGTTATTTAATACACAACCTATATTCACTATTTTAATGTCTTTTCACAATTTGCTCTTGAATTAATAATCTTTAACAGTTTTTTTTTTTTTAAATATTTCAGTGTTACTATTTAAAAATAAAAATCTTCAAAAAAATTAAATTTCTCTGTACATTTTTTTAAATATTGTCGTATAAAATGAGATGAATATATTAATATATATATATTTAATATATAGTTATAATATATAATATAATATATATATATATAATATTATATATACGTTATATAATATATAATAATATAATATATATATTAATAAATAGAAAATATATATAATATAATATAGATTATATATATATATATAATAGGATATATAGTATATAATTATATTATATATATATATAATGATATAGAATACTATATAATATAAAATAGAAGGATAATATATATATATATATAATTTATATATAATCTGACTATAATAATAATATATATATAATATAGATATAATATATATATTATAAGATATAATATAAATATTAAATATATATATTATAATATATATATATATATATATATTATATTATATATATAATATATATTATATATATATATATGGATGAAAAGGAAAGAAAAAACAAATATATATTATATATATTATATATAAAAATATATAATATATATATAGGAATATATAGGAATTATTAGATTATATTATATATATATAGATATATATAATATTAATATATATATGATTATAATAAATAATAAAATATATAACTCGCATAAAAAATTGCATCAAAATGGCTAAAGAAACCAACAAACCCACACTATCACTTCTTTATCGTTATTATTATTTGATTATTATAATTCATTGATGTAATTATTATATTTAATAATTACCTTTATTATTAAATAATTAGCTTTTTATTAATTTTATTATTTATTATTATTATTAAATATTATTATATTGAATGATTATTAATTATTAATTGTCCTTATTATTATTATTATATATTATTATGATTCATTATCATTATCATTATGATTATCATAATCATGTCCTACTTAACAAATTCAATTATCATTGATCATTAGTCATATCATTTCATTTATATCATTATCATATTGAGTGCCTAAGTACTTGAACGTTTTTAAAATTGCTGCTACCTTTGCTTTGTTTATCATCTTTTGTATTATTTAATAAATGTCATTGTTAACAACAACAACTGCTATAAAAGATGTTTTTACTGACGGTCATCAGTATTAAGAAACGATCACTCTGTATTGCATACTTCTTTCTGAGTTGGATCAATTAGCGATGATTCATGATTTGATGATTTAATATTATATATATATATATATATATAGAGATATTATAGATATTGTTTTTTTTTATATATATATATATATATTAATATATATATATATAATATATATAAGATAATATAATATAATATAAATTATATTATGTATATAATATGAATGAAATATTATATATATAGAAGTATTAATATATTATATAATATATATATAAGTATATAGATATATAGATAGTTAAAATATATATATAGATATAAAAAAAAGAAATAATTATAGATATATAATTATATAGTTAATTATATATAATAAATAGTGTTTAAATGGATGTAATAAAAAAACAGCTATTATTGTTTATAAATATACTATAATATGGAATATATTTTATTTAAATTATATAGTATTTATGTATATATATATTATGGCATCATTGAATGTTAGCGGAGCTTGGAATGAAAAAGAAAAAAAACAATTATCACGGCTAATTTATTCTTGTTGGATACACGCGTAAGTACATTTGTATTTTTAAGATAAAATAAGCTCAGGTAAAAATGACTCGAGCAAACGATCTTAAAAAGAAACAATCAAATTTATAAAATCACATTGAGACTACACACATAGACAAATAAACACAAAAAACCTGACAAACGTAGCAGAAATACCACAATTACACACCTTTACAACACACGACAACGCAACACAGAGGATATATATATATATATATATAATATATATATATTATATATATACAGATATATATAAATATATATATATATATAAATATATATATATATAATAATAGAGTAATAAAATATATTAGATTAATATAGAATATATATATAATATAATACGTATATATATAAAATATATAAATATAGAGTATATATATAGAGATTATATATAGATATATAGATATATAAGATATAATATATATTATTTAGTATATATTTAAAGTAATAATATATGAAATTATTATTATGTTATACAATATTATATATTTATAGAAATTATTTAGAATGTATTATATTATATAAATGTTGTGATTTCATAATATATATTAATTATATAATAATATAGATATATATATATATATATAGATATATATATATTTTATATTATATATATATATATAGTAAAAAATTGATATAAATATTAATATATAATATATATATATAATATATATATATATTATGGGATATATATATATATAAGAATTATAATAAGTGATATAAATGAAAAGAAAATACATATTATATGATAAAAATTATGGAATCTATAGTTATATAAGAATATAAATAATAGCAATAAATACAATAATATGGTATATATATATATAGAGTATATAAATAGTAACGTTATTATTATTCTTTCCTATATTTTGATATAATATAAAAATAAAGAAATAAAGTATCCACAAAAGTAAGTAATATAATATAGTATAGGAGAAAGGTGAGAGTATAGGGGTATATAAACGAATAATATGTGATATATATTATAGATAGGGAGAAGGGAAAAGTATATATGATTAAATAGAACAAGTATATTAAGTAAAAAAAAATATATTAGGTATATATAGAATAATAAATAACAAAAAATAAATATCTAACTAACGCATTCAATAGGATACTGATAAATAAATAGATATAAAGGTAAAATAAATATAATAACTAATATAAGTCTATAGTATGTCCCTCAGCTTCGAAAAGCAAAAAAGGGTTCGATAAGCAACCGTCAATTTAAGTAATTTTACAGTTTGAGCGATTTAAACAAAAAAAAATCATATTTTGAGATAAACGTCACCATTTTGGAAGTATCTTTTGTATGCAACTTTTGTCCAACTTAAATTTCAATTAGTTTGTAATGTTTTTATCTTTAGGACTATTTTTCTCTCTAATATATTATTCGAAAGCAGACCTATAGCATTAAAATTTCAGTTATAGCTAGGTATATTTAGTAAAAAAAAATTCTATATTTCCCAAGACTGCGTTTGAATGTTCTGATACGACGACAATTAATGACAACTCAAACGTGAAAGCCTCAATGACAGAATAGTTTCTAGGTGTCAGCCAGAAAAATTGTCTTTAAGTGCATTCAGCAAATCTGATATATCACCAAAATTGTAACGCTGTACAGTACTTCTGCCTTTCAATGCGACGAAAATATATACACTATATACGAAAGTATTACATATATAATTATAATATAATATATAAAATAGAGATGAGCAATATAAATATAAAACATATAAATATATAAATATAGTATAATATAATATAAGGTAATTAGATTAAATCAATATATAATAGTATATAATAATAATCAAGAATAAATCTTCTGGATTTAGTACAATAATATACATAATTAACTCATATATATATATAGATATAGTATATATATATATATTATACTACGTATATATTATATATATATATGATAAAACTAATTATAGTAAATAATATAGTATGATTAATGGCAACCTAGATATTATAATATATATAATAAACTGATATATATATAAAAACTTTATATATATAATAATATATATATATATAAGTTATAATACGGTAGGTATATATATATTATAATATAAAAAAATTATATTATAATAATATATAATACATATGATATATATATATATAGATAACAATAGTATATATAACAGTATATATAGTAAACAGCGGGTATAATCATATACTATAGGTGATATATAACTATATATAATAGGTAAATATAATAGAATAAAGTAGTAAGTGGGATACTAGATAATATTATATATAATATATAAATAGGATATCTATATATATATGTAAGTAGTAAGTAATACCTATAGTAATCCCGTTTTTAATATACCTAAAATATAATTATTATATATACAGAAGGGCATAGAAAAGACGTGAGGGGTACTATACATAATTATACGCCGACTAACGGAGGCTAAGTATTAGTAGATATACTAGTATAACTATGACTAATATATCGTAATGCTATAATACATAATCATCTCATGTATGACTAATTAATATACAGGTATATTATAATAGTGTCCACGTTTGGGGCAGTCAGTGTGAGGAGGAGAGGCGTTTGGACTCATCACATTTAGAACACAGGAACTCCTCTAACGAGAGTATGGGTATCGATTTCTCGTTTCGGCCAGTGGACGGACACAAAAAATTTGTCGTTAGTAGGAGATTTTCTGCAATATTTACGTATTGCAGTTTTACGGCATAGTGTATTACACTAATCTCAATACACACACTTCACTACTACCATAGCCAACACATACAACAGAACAGTCTATTCACAAAAAAAATCACTCTTCTCATGCTTCTCGCACTCTATTCACAAACAAATCACTCTTCTCATGCTTCTCGCATTGGAAAAGCCGCGTACTAGGATACGAACCCACGCCTTACGGTGGCAAGCATTCCGACTACGTCGCGCTGAACTGAAGCAGGGCCTGCTATCGGGCCTAAATATTCCAGCACCTTCCACTTGGTCAGAAACCATACAAAATACTTTCCTGACGAATTACCTCTGGATTAAGGAGGCTATATGTGAGGTAACAATATAAATAAAAAATAAAATAAAAAAATAGTATAGAATAATTTTAATATAGTATATAAATATATAGAATATATAAAATGAAGAGTAATATAATATATATATATTATATATAAAATATAATAATATATACATATAGCTAGTATATATATATATAGTATTAATATTAGGTATATATATATAAGAGCAATGCAATTAGGTTGTTAGAAAAGGGAGAATCCTACAAAGACTAATTCAGTCATTATCGTAGCCCAAAAAAAGCCAAGAGAATGGATCTCGAAAATGGCTTTCGAGGCCATTAATATCGTTTCCGAACAGACTAATATAATCGTTCCAATCAATTGATTAATTCTCAGAGAAAATCTCCGCAAAAATAGTGAGCATAATTATTTTTACAGTAATTAGAAAACTCTTTGTGTTTATTAAGCGAGATTAATCATTGGATTAATTAACAAACATGTATGATATATACTATATATAAGATAATAAAAAAATATATATATAAATAGAAATAAATATATATAATAGATATATAGATAATAGTATATATAAAAATAGATAGGAGTGAGGATAAATATAATATATATTATGAATATATATAAATTAACAAAAAAAAAAAGGTAAGATTATATATAATATATTAATATAGTATATTAATATAGATAAATATAATATATTATATATTAATGAATAAATAATAATATATATATATATATATATAGATATAGATATTATATAATAATAGGAATAACAGATGGCAAGAATATAAAACACAAAAATTAATATAAGTAATTAATAATATATAATAATATATATATAATTTATAAGGATGAATTGGCTATGATGACATATGTTCACAAATATTTAAATTCATTGGAATAGTAATTAAGTTGTATGATGAATAATACATACTTAAAAACAATGATAATATAAATGCTAATAATGTTTGTGTCTTTAAATGACCTGAGCTTTTCAAAAGGAGCAAGAATGAAATTCACAAATGTGGTCTTATTATAGCTGTAATCTACAGGCGTTCTAACTGACTGTGATTTGCCCATTAAGGAGACCTTTAGGCATCAGAATAAGCCTTAGAGAAAATAGATGATATAACGCTATTGCCAAAACAGGCTTGAACAGGTCTTTACATGAGATATTAAAACACACCAAGTAGCTGGCATTATACCCAATAACAACACCAGGGAGATATTCACCGTTGTTCTTTGAGTGCTCTCAAATAACAATTACG
Source organism: Trachelipus rathkii (assembly GCA_015478945.1). Classification (NCBI taxonomy): domain Eukaryota; kingdom Metazoa; phylum Arthropoda; class Malacostraca; order Isopoda; family Trachelipodidae; genus Trachelipus; species Trachelipus rathkii. The sequence goes on from JABUQX010053328.1 coordinate 12,063, forward strand.
TATGTAGATAGGTATGACGGCATGTTCATAATAATGATATTAGCAATAAGGAGAGCGTATTCCACCATCAGCTTACCAAGAATTACTATAACTACCAACGGATAATAATAAATATAACGTAAAAAACAGACCATATAGTGGCAGTATGTGTATATATATATATAATAGATAAATAGAAGGAATAAATAAGGTAAATATAGATATCAGATCAAGCAAATATAATAGTAATATACTAAGACTCATATATATACTAGCAATAACTACTCATCTAGGGGAACTTTGCCAACAGGTAACATGTGCATTCGTGTTGTAACGAGCTGGCTCAGAGGCTAGGTGGCTTCGTATATGACATTCTACGCTCTCGCAGGCGACAGGCAGCAGCAGATGTGAGAGATGAGTTATTCAAATATAGCGTCAAACAACAGAGCGGCTCAGAATATAAGTATAATATGATACTAATATAGAATTATATATCTATAGGTAGATATAGATATACATAATACTCAATAATATATATGTATACTAGTAATAATAGCTTTAGGGAGTATAATAGCGGAGTAGGTATAGTATGGGAGACTATAAACCTTACTATTACGCATATGATATATAATGGTAAATAACCTAACAGAAGGTAACTAATGTAATATAATATAGGAACTACCCTCAAAATACCTCACGTATAGTAGTGAAAGAATAAGGAAAAAGCATGAATAACCTAATAATAAAAAGAAATTAGCTCAGGGATTAGTATCGAGAAGAATAAATAATCCATAAGCGCGTAGCGTATATATATATAATAATATGGAGGTGACTGAACTATTATCAATATAATTAAGAGGATAATAGTAAGGGGGTAGAATAATCCAATAAGTATAATAGTGGATAAAGCACTATACTCACCTCAAAATACATAAGGATATCAAGTCCAATATAAGGGAAATATAGGTATATATATAATATATTAGATAATATAAATATATAAAATATATAATGATAAAAATTATCAAAAAGAAAAAATAAGAATATATATAGATTTATTTATAGTATAATAGAATAAAAAAAATAATAGAATAATATATAGGAATATATGAATATGAAAATTAATAATATAATAGATAAATATAGTATAATATATATATATGATATGAATATATATATATATTAATAGTATAGTAAATATAATAGATATTATAAATAGTATATATATAATGTGATAGGTGTATTAAAATGATAGAATGAAAAATAAAATATTATAAATTTGATTATATACCTAGGCATTATCTAATATTAGATCATGAAGATTTCGCTGATTAATTATACATGTTCTGCGTACCTAATATTATGCCCAATTTCGATATTTATATTCATTTTAGATCAGATAATAATGTTTGATAAAAAATTTTAATATTTAATTAAATATTTGATAAGTTTAGTTGAGATGATATTATTATTAATTGCTCGTGTCGAAGGCAGAAGAATATATAAAGTTTAAAGTTTTGCTAATGATATTATATATTTATATAAAATATATTAATAAAATTAATGCTAAAGTTAATATAATGGCCTAAAATAATAGCGTTCAATAACACAAATCAAGGAAAACTCTTTAAAAGCTAACAATTACTCTAAATCTCATTTACATAATGGACTAGCTATTTACAAGAAGAAGATCAAATACTTAAAGTTAAGGGATGGCTTTATTAATAGCGGCTCTGATGTGATCAACTCAAAAGCTCTATTCTAAGAATTCGTCGATAAATAATAATAATAATCATAATAATGAATATAATAATAAATAATAATAATTATAAATAATGCAATATAATAATTAATATAATGGATAATAAATAAATTAATCAATAATAATTAATTGTAATAGTACATAATAATAATAATATTAAGTGTAATAATAATTAATGAATAATATATATATCAAAATACATAATTATAATAATATAATAATAAAATTCATAATAATAATAATAAAATAATAATTGAATAATAATAATTAATCATAATGATAACTAATATAATGATAATTAATAATAAAATAAATAATAATATGAATAATATTATAATAATAATCATAATATAATAATACTTAATAATAATAAATATTAATAATAATATAATAATAATTAAAATAGTATAATAATAATAATAATATAATGTAAATAATACCATAATTAATAATTATTGACTTATATTATAAATATATATTAATTATAATGAGCATCATAATTATTATAATTATAATTATAATTATAAAGTTCGGGGAATTAAGCTTTCTACTTTATGCTGATAATTTATATTTGCCAAAAATAATTATGCTTATAATTATTAATTATATGTGATTATAATTATAGAATTATATTATAATTAAATATATAATGTAATAATTTTAATATGTAGATCTATTAATAATAATTAATAGTCAATAATCATAATAAAATCAAATAATAATATAATATAATAATAATTAAGTAATAATAATAAGGATAATAATAATAATAATGAATAATAATAATATGAATAAATAATAAAGCATAATAATCATAATAATATAACAAATGATCATAATAATATATTTATAATTATAATAATATAAAAAATAATAAGAAACATTATATTTGCATGCTAAATACAAAAAATAATTAAGGTAAAAAAAATAATGAAAAAATGATAATTATAAAAATAGAAATAGTAAACAAGATTATTGCAAAGAGAAAAAAGAAAACAATTAATAATAATTAATAAATAATAAATGAATCAGAGTTAAGTTGAATTCAGTAAAATGCAAATAATAATAATAATAATAATAGATTAATTCAATAATATAAATAATAATATATAATAATTAAAATAATAATAATAATAATTAACTAATAATAGCAATAAGAAATAGTTAAAACTCTAAGTCAATAATGGTAAATGCAGTAAATAGTTGCAATAATAATAAAATTTAATAATTATAAAATGATAGATATATAATTAAATGTATAATTATAATTATAATAGTTTAAATTTATTAGTTTTAAGTAAAGGCCTATAACCATACTTGTAAAGAAAATTCTGGTATAATTAGTTCTTACTATTTATAATTATTGGCATAGAATAATTATATAATATTCTAGTAATATTTGTATCATCTTAACATGTTATCTAAAAAGATAATTAATATTATCAATAATAATAACAACAAAATAATACTAAATAAAATAATAAAATAATAAATAGTAATTTACATAAGTAATAATTAATAATGAAATAATATTATCAAATAATAATGAGTTAATAACTCAATAATAATAATATAATAATTAATAATGAACTTTATCCAATAATAATAATCATAATAATAAAATAATAATTAATAAAATATATATACTAAAACTAATAATAATATAATAATACATTAAATAATATACATGAAATAATAATATTAATAATAAATAATAAATCAAACAATAATAATTAATAATAATAATTAATAATAAGAATCCTACTTCAACATCATCATTTAATAATTAATAGTATAAATTTCAACGATTTTATTTTTACTAAATTAAAATATAGGATTTTGTTCTAATTAAAAGGATACATCAGAATCTTCAAGTAAAAAGTCGCTTATCATAAATTCCTGTCAAGAACTCCATGTTTTATTAATTTTTAATGAGATGTAAGGGTTTAATAAATTTACCTGACGCATTATTTTAAACTATATATTGTTACCTGTAATATACATGTTTATTTTTGTTTTTATTTATTTACTTCTTTTCTTATTATTGTTTTGTGGTGTCTTTTTCTATTACTTCCTTCGTTCTAAGGTAGGTGTCACAGTCTTTTCATTTTAAGGGCAAAACGAATCTCACTACTTGTCGGGTAAGGATTCTTGTGCCGACAATTTCAAACAAAAACTAATGCAGAAATGTGCCACCCAACCCAGAAATAGTTTACCCATAATGGGAAGGTCCTTGTGAAATCGGGAAACTTTTCCTCGGTTATCAGAGATGCGATTAAAATAATTGCATTTTTAAATGACATATTCCATTTTATTAGCTGAATGCAAAGGTTATTTGTTTATTTTCATCTTACAGTTATCCTTCGGTCTAAATATGGTTATCAAACTTTTTCTCCCAAAAAGAATTGTGTCAGGTTGAATTTGAGTGACAACCATGCAAGGACATCTTCAATCATCTATTGTAGGTAATACTCTAGCAAACATGTACTGAGGCTTTCATATGTATTTCACGTAATGCCTGAAGACTCGATCATAGAAGAAAATCCTGTTAGACAGTTCTTTTATCACCGGCGATGGCTTGGAAGAAGAAATCTGCCTTTTTATATCAACATGGGGGCAAATCTACCTTGGCTCTCTCAAATAATTCCCAAGGAATTTCAAAGAATATTCTTTATCAAATTCTGAGTTTAGATGTATCATAATATATATAAAGAAACGTGCTAGAACTTTCCATTATATGTCAACGATTAAATCTTCATTAGCGTAGAGTTCTTAAAGCACGAAATATAGTGCTATTTTACTATGGTGAATCTTCACGTCTTTGGAATTCAAAGTATTTCTACAGTTAATAAATAAGATTTCTATCGTATAAACGGACTACTCAACAAATCGCTCAGAAAAAGAGCTGGCAGTTAACTTATTTTTTTTACAAGATAAATATCACTCAATGGGCAGAACCCTGATTTCTCACAAGGAAGGCGGGGGCAGAAGCAACAATAGTAAAGGAAAAAGCTATAATAAGCATGAAATATGACATAATAATAATAATAGAATCAATAATAATAATAATAATCTAATAATAAAAATAAGCAATCACAATAATAATAGCTATAATGAATCAAATAGATAATAGACTAAATAATTGATCAATGCAATAATAGTAATTAATACTAATACATAATAATAATAATGAATAAGAACAAATATCTGACTCATATTATAAATAAATGACATAAATAGACTCAGATAGGAAAGAAACCACACAATTCACAATAAGCGCCCATACGCAAATACTCTGGAAGAGTGACTTGTCAGACACGTAGGGGCGAGGACTTGAAGAGGGAAATTACGTAATTCATAGACTGTAAAGAACAGATGAATGACCAAGGTTCCACAATGCAAGAGAAGGTGACTAGTGACAAGAAAGAGGTGTATACACTCAACAACGAACAAGACTGGGCAGAGTTACCAATATTCAAACAGGAATCATTGAGAAAGTCATGAGCATCCTCTGTGCTGAACGAGGGGGCGACACGTTGGTGGCGGAATAGAATGGTGTGACAACCTCCTCAAACACCTGGCGTTGTATTTCCTCTTGTAACGAGATAGAGCACCAGCGTCACGTCGCCAGACGATAGAAAGGGTCAATATAGTTAGAAAGTAGGTGACAGTTTTTAAATCTTCTCTTAAACTTAAGCTCAACTCTATCCAAAAAGGAAGGACGAAACTGGGAGCCTCTCCATATGTTGTTGGAAGTACAGCATACATCCATACAAAGGGCGGGTATACCCTTTATATAATGGCTAAGGTAACTGTTCTGAAGAAAAAAAATCCGTGCAATGTTCTGAACAGAAACTCCACGTAGCTTCTTTCAGACCACCTGCTAGAACCGTTGTAGATGTGAGGTTTCCAAGAGAGTTTATTGTTTATGTCAGAACCAAGAATGGTCTATGTTGTCAGAAGTTGAGACGGGAGACCGTCGAAGAGGATAGGAAATATTGGGAAGGTGGCTTATTGAGAGAAGAGACTGTGAATAAGTTGAGTTTTCAAAGTATTGAACTTCACATGGTTGCTGTGAACCCAACGGCAAATTCCATTCAGATTGGCAAGAATAGAATAGGAAGACTGAAGTCACTAGAAGGACTACTCAAGGAAGCGGAAGAGAGGGGGAAGGGAGCAGATTTGGAAAATGACTGAGAAGATCATGGAAGAGATTGATTATCGGACCTAAAGATATGAATCAGAGAGTTGAAGTACATGAGCAGCTGGTAAGAAGATCATTAAATGAAAAGTTAAGAATAAAGTCGGAGAATAAAAACGGAACTTTGCGGAAACACCACAGAGTTAAGACAAGCATAAAGGAAGAAGAGGAGGTCGCATCCATTCAAACAAGTGCCGATGACTGGACGATCAAGGAAACTAGAACAAAAGTGAGCAAAAGAAGAAGGAGGAAACCCAAAAGGAAGGAAGCTATACCCGGTCAAAAAGCTTTGAATAATCAAGCCTGACCACCAACACCCATTGAGCTTCCCATAGTCCTAAGTAGAGCGGAAAACCATAAATCAGTAAGATAGGAAAGATAATGTCACCAAGGCATGGGACCTTCACCGAACGTTTTAAAACCTACTAGGTGATTCTAGAAAGGAGGGAAATGAGAGATTCCAGATTATATGACACGTGAAATGAGAGTTGAGTGAAGAGAATTTCAAAAATTTAGAATAGAGATACGAAGTGAGAAGCTATAGAAGGCGATAGGTTTAAAAGGATCACGACCATCTAGCTGACAGGCTATTATCCTTTGGGATCGAGGAATGAACTATAATAGCGCGCTTATGGTCTTACTAGTATTAAGGCATAGAGAGTAGAGCTGGACGAGGACAGGCGCCAGCTAAGAAGAACACTCCCTCAAAACATGAGGGGGAATGCCAAACCGGTGACCACTGCATTGATCTAACATTCACTAAATCTCAGGATCTTGATGCCGACTAGATCATGTGTAATCACAGGGGGAGCCATGGAACACCTGAGAGGAGAAATAGGAGGATAGTTGCCAGAATAGTTCAGGGTGGAATTAGATAAAAAAAAGGAGGCCGAAGATATGATTTAGAATTTTCAGAAGGAGTATTACCTACAGAGATCCGTCAGAACGAATAAGAGAGAGGAAGAGCCAGATTTTAACGGAAGTTATCAGAGATGTTATTGGACAAAAGAGCAAGAAATATTTAAAATGACAGTTAGGAGAACCACAAGAGGTATATGCGTACTTCTTTGCAGTATGAAAATATGCTTAGCAGAAAAATAATATCTCTGCAACAATCCCGTGTTGAGCGAAAATTAACAAGAGTGACAGGAAAAAAAATTATATCAAGTTGGACTTGATAAAATTTTCCATCAAACTCGGTTCTCTCAGGATTAGAGGTGGGATGGTTTTTAAACCATTATTATGGTTTAAAACATTGTGATTTTAAACCATGGGTTTAAACCAGGCATAAAGAAAACGACAATTGGGATTTTAACCATACACAAAACCATGCGATAAAATATTTAAAAATAAAAATGTTAATTTTAATTTGGAAATGGTTTCTGTTAGCATTATGTTCATATAGCGTTTTCTCAATGTCTTTCATCGAAAGAGAGTAAAATGAAAGGCAATAAAAATTTTTCTGCTGATTTTATATTATTGATGGGAGAATGATTGATATGAATATATAATAATAGATATATATATATATATATATTATATAATATTAATATTAATATATATGATATATATAATATATACATAATATTATATATATATTATAGTAATATATGAAGATATAATAATATAAATATTATAATATATATAGATATATATAATATGTAATATAATATAGATTATAATATATATATAATATATATATGTAATCTGATATATGATATATATAATATATTATATATTATTGTAAATTAACATGTTTAAAACATGATTCTTTGTTTCGAAGCTTTAGAGGCATTTCGACTTTATTCGGTGACCCGTCGGATGCCATCATTTCAAAAGATCGATAATAAAAAGCCTCCACTTTTGGACCGTGTTGGCGGCACAGCCAATTTCAAGGCCAATGCGTGAGAAGGCAAATGATTCTGTAAACCTAAGTGGATGATGTTTTATTTATTTGAAAGAACCGAAAAAGGAGGTCGACGCCCAGCATATGTGAAGGTTATGGAGCATAGGAACAGGCTTAATCCACGCGGAACTAACACGACAGAGTTTGATAAGCAAAAGTAAAAAGGAGGTATCATCAGGCAGTTAACAGCTCACTTATTGGCATATAGTATTTTTAACCCAAGATATCAGGACCACATTACTTTCCAGGGGATGAGTAATTCAAAAAGCAGCTGGAATTTTAATGAGAGGAGGATAGACACAATTAAGAGCCAATTCTCCTACATTTCATAAAAGTTACCTATTTGATGAGTTCTCTGTTGTCAGCAGTGACTCCATCTTGGTACAGATTATCTCAAAGAAAAATTAGTATGAGGAAGGTTTAACTATATAAAATGAAACAAGCAGTATTGTCAGTCAACTGTACATCAGACTGCTAAATTGTATGAAAGTGCATTTTTAACTTTACGGAACTTGTGTCGCACAGCAACATTCAGAAATAGAGTTGGAGAAAGACAAGCGTGTAAAGAAGACTGGGAAATTAGTTTTAGAGAGATTTTTGTTATATAAAAAATCTCTAAGAGGATATTAATTTCAGTGATCTCAGTAACCTTTTTTAACTGATGTAGAAATCTCTCTATCTCATCGACTTTCATCTCGTCCAGTCTTCTAAAAAACAATAAAAACAATCGAAAACGATCACAAAAATAAAGGACAAAAAACAAATCAACATAAAAACAAGATACTCGTCTCTCTCATCAAAAATAAAAAACTCTACTACAATACTCTTCTCATAACATCAAATCTAAAAATAACAAAAAAAAAAATAAAAATTAAATAACAAATAACAATATAAATAACTAAAAAAAAATAAACAATTACAATTAAATAAAACATACATATTAACTCTATTTAACTCATATTCTACTAATCTACAAAATCATACTAAAATTAATACATCGATACATAAAATCTCATCATCTCAATCATACATCTACATAAATCATACAATACTCTCACATACATCTACTCTAACTCATCTCTCAAATATACTCATCGTCATCATAATACATATCAATAAAATAAAATAATAATAATAAATAAAATAAATAAATATTAAACTTAAAAATATTATATATAATAATAAAAAAAAATATTATAAAATAAAATAAAAAATAAATAAAAATAAATATAAATAAATATAAATAAAATTAAATATATAAAAAATAAAATAAAAAAATATATAAATATTAATATAATTATAATATTAAAATATTTTTATAATATAAAATAATAAAAATACAATGAATAAATGTAGAATATAATAAAAATAAAATAAAATAAAATAAAAAAAATAATAAAGAAAATTTTTTAATAATAATATAAAATAAAAATATAAATAAAAAATAAAAAATAATAAATAATAATAAATAAAAATATACAAATATTTTTCAAATAAAAATATTAAAAAGAAAATATTAAATAGGCTCAAAGAAAGAAATCAATTAATAGAAGGAAATCTTTGAAATATAGCTTATTCAGTTAAATAAGCCGTTATTTATATTTAATATTTATGATTTATTATATTTATCTTGATAAATAATAGATATAATAATAAAACAAATAATATTATTTAATTAAAAAAATTTAACTTTAATAAATATAAAATATACCCCTCAAATGATTTTGGCTGATGCAGGTCCTTGGAAAAAATATGAATAATAACTCCGGCGAGTAAAAGACACGATTTTATGAATGAAGATTTAATGAATTTAAGAAATCAAAGAAATTTATTAAGGATTTTAACAATATGCTGTTGAGCAACATGTGTAATAACAGTTCCAGTACAGTGATTTGTGCTTTAAAATCTATTAACAACAACCAATAACAAACACCAGTTTAAGATAACGACATCAATCAAAAGATAAATAGCATAAAACTCCTAAAATAAAAAAAAACAGAAAAAAAAAACATTTTTTTTATTTAGGTTATTATAAAAAAAAATCTATGTTTTTTGTTTTTTTTTTTAAGAAAAACAGTTGAGTTTCTAACCAACCCGTATTATACAGGTGAACAATGAACCGTTGTAGAAATTGTAGGTGGTAATGATCGGATTCACGAAAATTTGATGTTGACCATCATCAATATATATAATCCATTTATGGTATATTTCTTGCTTACAAGTTACGGATGAATGTAAAACGTAAAAGTAGAAGCCATTACAGATAAATATATTTAAGAATGCAATAAGATGAATTGAAAAATTTAGCCTTGAATGTAAAGATAAAGTATATATAGTGAGACATTGATATTTTATGATGGAAATAAGAAAAGGGTGAATAAAGAACAATATATAGATATAGATGGTAGTATAAAGTAATAATATTAATGGTAAGGATATATAATTATATATATATACTATGATATATATAGAAAGTTAGAAAGTATGATATAATAAATTAGAAGACATATATATAGATAAATAGATTCAAAAAATGATATATTATTATTAAGATAAATAATAATCGGGATAATGGAAATAAGATACTTGGCACGCACTTATAGGGGTAAGTATCTGAGGACAATGAACTTATGTATTTGCCATGAACATAATACAAAATAGCATTTTTGTTGGTTTAATTTTCGTAGTTGAAAGAAAATTACTTTTTAATATAAAAATAAATCAGAGAAAAAGAAAAAAATTAATATTGAATTTAGTAATATATAAAATTTATACCTTTTGAGGTAAAAATAATAATAATAATATAAAAAATTTCTGTTATAATATTAAAAAAATGAGAAAATTGAAGAATTTAAAATGGGTGATGATTGAAAAAAACTATTTTAAAAATTATTCTTATTGAGATATTTCAAAAATAGAAGGACATATAGATATGTGAAGAGCAATAAATTACATGGGCATTCGAAGAATTGACGAGCTGATAGCAGGTAAGTAATGATATTGGAGTACGAATAAGTTGAGGTACAACTTAGTACATAATAGGAAGTAGTGTTGGTAACCATCAAAGCACAGAGGGAAGGATCTGAGATGGCATGAGTGAGACCCCCAAAGAACGAAAAAAAAATAGTGGCGACTTTATTAGTTGGGTGGACTGGGGCGTGATATGGAGATCTATGACAAGGCCAGGAGTTGCCATATGATAAATCCATAATCTCAGTTATTTGACTCTACAGTACTCTGAAAAATTGCAAGGCTGTTCATAAAATATAACAGAAAGTAGGCACAAGAATCCCGAGTTATTTTGGAAATAAATGAGTAGAGCGGAGTAAAATTATACAACATTATAAATTAGAGGAGATTTTATTACTCAACGGGAGGAGAAATAAAGTTAATCTTATGTCAAACGAAGTTATAATCTTGGCGATTGTCCGGGGTGATGAGATTTCAATTGTTGCGAGGAGTACACAGGATGGTAGAAATGTGGTAAAAGAGAAATTAGAATGGGGGGTTTTTGGAAATAGGGAATAAAATTTATTATGATCGCTGCTGTTGGAAAGTGAAGGGATGAGAAGGGGCCGTGAGTGTTCTGGGGGCCAGGTTATACTCCAGGACCTAACGCCGGGCGGTGAAGTTGAGTCACACAAAAGCAAACAACCCGCACCTTATTATAGCCCGAGGGTAAATGAAAAAAAAAAAGAAAGGAAAAAACGGGTCTACGCAACACGGAGCAGGAGCCAGGCCGCGTGAATATGAAAGAATCGTTGCAGAGAATATTTGGTGAGAAAGAGAAAAGGAGTTATAAGTGTGACGCTCGCGAAGAACTGCTCATTTCCTCGGCCGTTGGGACACCGGGCAATACCTGAGCGTTTTCATATCGCGCGAACGTCCTGGTCGCGCTCTAAGAAAACAGAGTCTTGCACATAAAGGCCGGCGGAAAAAAGTGGAGTAAAAGGTACGCGCACAACAGTAGTAGCGGACGCGTGATGATGGGCGGGTCGGAAATCACACGCAGGAAAGAAAGACGCTCACACACAACGAAAATAACGAAGTGTGTAGAAAAATACAGATTTATATGCGCCACGATAGCGGCTCGCGGGGAACTGCATGTGACAGAAGAGAATGATGAAAGTCTCTCTCAGTAGATAAGAGCTATACAAGCTATATGAGACGCTTATCAGGTGGGAGGGCTCTAGCCGCACGAGGAGAGGAGAGGACACAAGATGATGAAATAAGAAATAGGAGCTAGTTAAGCTCGCAGAGGAGTGGAAAGAGAGTAATAAGAAGCAAATACGATCAGGGATCAGATCCTAGTCCAAAAGAAATTAGGTTGGAGAACGGCAGTCATCGCGAAGACAGTGTGATAGTAGGTAGATCTCCATTAATTAACTGTTTCCAGAGGAAAGTCGTTAGAAGGGGAGGAGCGATGAGAATCAAAGTGGATGGGTAAGGCAATGGGCGGATGCGAAGATGGTGGCTGTGTAGGTTAACACATTCATAATAACACGGGTTGCCAGACTATGATAGTATTGAGAGGACATAAATATACCAGAAAGCTCAGAACGAGGCGGCGCGCCGTGACTCAAAAACAGCGCACAAGCAAGGGACAAGGACGAGGTATCAGTAGTTGAGAGGAACAAAGCCATTTCAGTGTGAGTGTATGTTGAACGTTCCCCACGTAAGTAGAGGGCGTCGTAGAAGCACGAATATAGGAAAATGAGGGGAGCAAAGTGAACACAACAGGAGAGTGGCGTCAAAATCATAAAAGACAGGATAGTTATAATGCACGGGCTCTGTAAAAAGCAGGCAGAGCCGGCAAAATCTGCTTCTCAATTAGCGAGTACGGCGAAAAGCAGGCAAGAGCACAAACGAGACGGAAATCTGAGTAGGTGATTGAAGGTAGGACGAAGAGAGAACAGCTCCTGACAGCCAATATAGAAGATCAGAATCAACAGAACCGTGATTTCAAAGGAGGGAATATTGTCGAAGAGACGTGACATGATTGAGAAAAGTGATGACCAAGAGAGACTATGTGACTGTGCAGTGCACGTCAAACTCTGCAAAACTCGAGTGTCCGTAAGAACTCAGAATTCAAAGAAACATAAAGACCCATAATGACAACGGAAGAGAAAGACGTTAATTTTACTTAACGGAAACAAGTTGCGAGTAAGGAGAGATGTGAGAGATAATATAAGAGAGCGCGAAGATGGTAGAAGATAAGAGTCCTTCTGAGGTTGAGTGGGCTCGAAAGAAGGCCATTACACACGCCATCAGAAGCATAACGGTAGTAGTATGCATAGAAATCTAAAGAAACGTGAGAAGACTACGCAATTATAAAGGATACATATGCTCTTAAATCTCAGTGCCGAGAATACAGTGCAATATCAAATTAGCAGTCCATAGGTAGAGTAACATCTGAGGAGGAAGAACAGTGTGTGGAAGAAATCAAAAGAACAACAGATACGAGCACTCCAGGTGCGTCAGCTGACACACAGACTACAAACCGCACATTTTTGACTGGGCAATAGTAATAGGTAAGTCTGATGCTCTCTAGGCTGTATGGTTGGCTGCCAGTCCCGTCCATGTTGTGTGAGCATTGAGAAGAGAGAGAAGAGCATGAAAAGTTTAACAAGTGGCAGGAGAACTCAATATAGCAGAACTTTGTTGACTCTGTGCACACTAGTGAGGACGAGTCAATGCATTTTTCTGTGGTGATTTCAAAACTTTTACTCCTAGGAGGATTCTCTATAAACAAATCTAGTACATAGGTTACATTCAGGGAGGCAATGACAGCTTTTAATAGACGAGTCACTTCTGAGTTTAGGACCGGTGACACACACTGAAGGGTTTATCGCCCCTATTCAGAAGAGACGTCATTATCTCTACCATTTGGCCCTCCCTAAACTCTTGCTCTGCAGTTAGTCAACAGTTAATCTAGAAAATTAGCTCGCCGCGCTCGCTATGATTTGCCTGGCACTTACCTAGATCTCCGCTGTGGGAACACTCGTGCCAAAAGGTAGTGAAAAATGTGAGAGCGCAATTGATAGCCCGAGGCTCATATGTGGGAGCGTCCGAGCGTAGTGTAAAGCGATTGTGGACAATAATTCTATGGGCTTACACCGGTCTCTCTCTCCCCCTCTAACAAGCCATCAGTTAATCTGCCTTGATGCTTCTGAGCTTTTCTCCGTCCTCAATTAGAACAAGATATATATAAACCAGTCATAACATATATAGTAAAACGAATGCATGAGACATAGTTCTGGCTCTAGCGAGGCACACATCGAGTTTGCGATAGTGTCGCCGATCTGCCGAGGGTGACTTGTCGGAAGCCTCTACTTTAGTGGACGATATCAAACTACCCCATGACGCACACATAGGTAGGGAATAGGCTTATGTCCTACTACACTAAACTGTGAGAGGGTACACGGTGGGCAGATGCGCGAAGAGAGAACGTAATTGCAAGAAGAAGGATTCTCCCAAACATCGTGCGTAGCAAAGGAAGGTGTGTCAATGTGGTTAAGGAAATCGCTAGAATCGACAAGATGCAGAGAAATGGCTTCAGTGGCTACCGGAAGTGGATAGTGGTGCTCTAGACAGCTGCATTAGGGGAAAGCAGAGCTTAATAAGGAACTGGGCCTACACACAACTCCTGTGCACCAAGAATACGTTACCAACCTTAAATGGTAAAGCGTGTGAAAAGAGCGTTACACAACTTGTACGATAATAGTCCTGGAGTGCTTCGCACTCCAAGCGCACTCTCCTACGGGTACTCAGGAAATTAAACTAAAGATATTATGCCACGCGTACATAAGATTACAGAGTAACCAAATAGAACGCGACGGCTACTGTGGTGGTAGACTAGGTCTAAGTTGAATACAGGGTGAACCACTCAAATCCAGCAGCGCACTAGCCATACAACGTACAAAAGCGTGGGATATGTGCTCGCAACACTTCAATCGGGCTACGGGTCTCCTCGAAATAGACGCATATACGTCAGGACTCATTGGCGAAATAGCGCGTCAACTCAATCGAGTAAGTGAAAAGTACTAGTGTTTAAACTCCGAGAGGATGCTGAAAAAGTAAGGCAAGAGCCATGATCGCGCGAGAGATAATTGAGCGATGGGTGTGCTCTCATTGACCTCTCTTCCAACTTAAAACCGGTTATATACGGTTCTCAAAATATAGGTAGATTCGGGATAGGTGCAGGCCACATAGATCGTACGTAGCGTAATCGCGAAGAGATGCGAAATGCCAAGTTCGAGTTCCAAATGAGAGTAAAACTTCTACCGTTCTCCTATAGCACTCTCACGATAGCAAAAGAATTATAAGGTTCATAACACACTGTCTAGTCAATCAAGGAAGCACACCAGAAACAATGAGATCGTAGGCCTGGTATGCAGAAGTGGATGAGGCTCCAAATAGCACAATCTTGTGCGTGGTTGAACTGTAATATGTGGATGTATTTAGAGAAGGAAACACTGTATTGCTGAGTAATAGGTGATACTGGCTAATTTTATAAGAAAAGGATGTATGTGATCAGATTATAATATAGACAGGAAAAACGCGTCCTTGAATGTTTGAGGAGTTGGAATAGTAAACCCGGAGAATAAGCTGGAGAGTAAAGGAGGAGTGAGGAGTAGCGTACGTGTCAGGATTCGTGTGTGGCGTACAAGGAAATATTGGATACTCAGTGTTTGATATATGAGTGGGTATGAATATTTCAGCCAGGAAGACTAGCATTAATATGAGGAGGGCATAAAATACATAAACAATCGAAACCATATAATCAGTGAATAACTCTTGACAGATCGAAAACTCACTGCTATGGATTTGTGTATATCTAAAGCTCTCATTGTTAAAATTTCAAATTAAGTATATTGGTGAAACAGTGATGCTCTCAACAACATTTTGCAGCAATTTATACACTCTGCCATTTTGCCATGCTAGAAGTATGTGTTACTGATATTGTTATATAATAGTGGAAGCCATAAAGTGTGAGCTGAAACGAGAGTTAATAAGTGTAAGATAAAGAACGATGGGTATAGTACTTGAAGATCATACCGATAAATTTTCTATTGTTTCAAGACTTCGCTTTATACGACGCTCAATGAACTATATAGTATTGTGACCACAGAAAAATTAAGAAGCGCACACTCACACGAGAAATAGTAATATGCTATTTTGCTCATGAACCACGAGCGCAGAGGAATTCTCTGATACTAATGCAATCGTGAGCAAAAAAGAGGACTTGTCGTTCGTATGGTAGGTATCATATGAGTGGATCAAATGACATATAAGATTATGGGAATAGAGTAGTAGTGACAATACGTGATACATAAATAAGGAGGCTCAAAGTGTCTACATATCTAAATATACGTTATACAATGCAGTACGCAACCGTAATGGTAAATAATGGAACTCACGGAGGGCGATTAGTATAAGAACCAATCAAAAAGCAGGGAGTCAGCATAACATAGCGAGGTAGCTAAGGAAAGGATTATACAGATAGGGTAAATAAGAGGGCAGGAAATAGGGTGAGAAATAATGGGCGTGAGTAAACGCTATAGGCAGATAGAGGAGGTGAAATCAATAGCGTAAATAATATTAAAGTTGATGCGCCATAAGAGTGGCTGATCAGGTAAAGAGGGTAAATATAAGGGTGGACTCACGGAGGAATAAGTATATAATATTATTAGTAAAAGCAGATAATGACAACAAACTATTCCAAAGCATCCTGAGTATAAAGCAAAAACAAGTGACATCAGGGATCTACAGTAATAACCCAAGTTGGTTAGATAGCGCTCTCACCTTTAGGACGAATGTTCTAAAACAAGTAGTGGGTGACAAAGAGAGATAGAAGAAGGGCGGCTGAAGAACTGAAGATTAAGTGCGTATATTGATGATGGATGACATAAATATATGCATACGAGATGATTGAAATAGGTTTAGAGGCCACCAAAATGGCGATAATGGGTGATATTGCGACCTGCTGAAGAAGCAATAGGGTGTCGGAAGAAAAAAAAACCACGTGGTTTGGTGTTAAAGAGAGAAAAAAGAGCAAGACAACATTTAGATGGTATATTTCTCTTCAAAAGAGGATTAACACAGGGAATAACAACCACACAAAACTAGTGTATATTTGTTCGTTTATTGTCTTGTCTTTATATGGAAGTTTATCTCATGCGTCAACTATAGTTCGAGTGAATTATGCCTATAATGTGTAAGATTTTTAGGATTGTTGTTAATTAATAAGATCCTAGACGGACACAAAAATATACAACTACTTGACGAATGGAACTAAGGACGGTCTCATATAACGAACGAATTGTAGCAATGAAAACCACAGTCTACTATATTAGGGGCAAAACACAGAAACTTCCTCTCAGTAAAAGAAGGTAGTACAGTATGAGCTATATACTATAAAATGAAAAGTATAATAATTCATTGGAAATCGTTGATAAAAGCATGAGAGTCACTCAGAAGATATCTAGTTGATTAAAGCAAATTTGGAGTTTTAACAATAGAACCAATAACAAAGATATACAGACGAAATAATAAGAAGGAGACTCAAATATATGCAAGTATAATGACAAGCTCGGATCATAAAAAAAAAAAGTTGAATATACCGAAGCTTACTTTCCCTCTATTGTTAGTCAGAACGGAAAAGGAGCACACAAAATAGGAGAGAGGCACCAAAAAAAGGAAAAAAAGAGACGACATAAAGAGAAGAGTATTAGTTCACTAGAGACGTGGAAAAGACCAACTCAATAGATGAGGGACGGGAAAAAAAATAAATAACACAAAATGAATTGCTTAGTTGCGCTGTAACTATTAATCACTAGAGAAGGAAGTGAGAGAGCTGGGATAATGACTGAGATATAAATAATAAGTAAAAATAGGGAATATAGTCACCAGTGATATAGATGAGGTATATATATATAATTAGAACAGTTATAGGCGAAATGGAAACCTTTCTCTCTCATAAAATCGGAATTTAAGGTAAAAGAAATCTGTAAAGATTACATGTTATCTGAAATTTAGTATATCAATATATTAATAAAGTGGAGATAGTAAGTTGAAAATATTTATTTAACAAACACTCCTTTTAAAAGCTATTTCAATTTTAAAACATGAGGGCATGAGGTGATAATATAATAAGGCATAGAAATCAGAAAGCAATTACATAATTATATTATCTCAGGATATGCCGGGAGTAAAAAGATGAATGGATGATAAAAAGCAGCATAAAAGCGCGATTGTATGATAAGGCATATCATACAAAAGAAAGATTATAGAAAGAGATAAACTAAATAAAAAATAAAAATACTCCATGTTAATTTAATTGAATTACATAAAGAAATTGTTTTTATAGAAAGATAATTAGTGTGTTCAAATAATAAAGTGTATATTATAAGTACTACGAAAGGAGAGAAGCAGATGGAAGGGAATAGCAGGATGAGTAGAAGGATGCACGCCGTAGGGGCGAGGGAAGTGGAGAGAGAGGTTGCAAAACATGGAAGAGATCGCGAGAGCCAAAGAAAGGGGGAAGTAGACGATGACCAGGAGGAGAGAGAGGGGCCAAATTAAGAGGAAAAAAAGAGAAAGAGAAAGAGAAAGAGAAAGAGCGAGAGAGAGAGAGAACCTGGAATGGGAGAGGAAGGAGCGGGAGAGAGAGAGACCGAAGGAGGGTAGAGTGGGCAGAAAGGGAGAGAAATAGGAAAACTGAGAGGAGAAAAAGAAGAAAAATGAAAAGAAGAGACTTGGAAACGAAAAAAAGAGAGAGAAAGGGCGGGCGGGAGGAAGACGGGAGAGAGCAAAGGAAGAGGAGTGAGGAAAAGGATTGACGAGTCATTGTGTTGCACAGATGATAGCGTACGATGCGGAAAGCACACATCGCACAGGAGAATTCATACCTTAACAAATATATTATACAGGAAGAAGCACTCAACCTTTCAGCTGAGTGCTTCAGCTGATTTCTCAACCGCTAGGAAGGACAATTTCTAGTGCTTGCTTGTCGCCACAGGCTCACGAAATGCTTGGAAAAATAACAGAGACCTTAGTATCCCGCGCCGCAATTAGGGCAAGATGATGGGAAAGTTGCTGACAATAGTAGCTTAATGTGCTTCAGCATAAGGTAGGTGATAGTGAACTGTCTCGCACAGTCTCAATTGTATTCTCCTGAGATAATCCATGGTGTGCGCGATGATGGAGGTCACTGTGAGAGCAACCAGATACTCTAAAGTGCGATAAATGACGAGTAAACTTCTAGTGAAGAAGGTCGGTGACGGTACGAATCGATATAGCATGCTTAATATTACTCAGTCCATAAATGCTCCGCAACTGCATTTTGAATACTCATTCCGCTGGGCAAGGGGGCAAGTACTCTGAGTGGGTGGGAACGGACAGTCGTGTAGGAAGGCGCTATATTCGTGTGGCGAGATTAGGGCAGAAATCGTGAGTGCTCATGTGCTGCAATAAGTGAGAGCTGATTGGAGCACGTGAGCTAAAGATGATACCATGTCCTCTTATGTTTCTGTTTCACGATACAGGATAAATTTACTATTGTGTGTCTTGGATGTGAACTAGGAAGCCTTAAGGCAGTCTGTTCTAAGCATCCATAGCTTCCAGTACATTGTGTGCTCGAGTAAATCATAAAGATGCATGCCACTATATGGTTAGCAAGAGTGGCGATTGACGTTCTAGCTCTGGTATGACGTATAGTGCCACACCGTGCAGCACAGAGAGACTAGTCTCAGTCTATATTAAGTACAATGCGGTGTGTTGAGAGAGGTTTCGAGCAGTCGGATTACACTGCGCTAGAAAGATAGGAATACCTGCAGATCTGCGAGTAAAAACGGAGGAGGGAATTCATATGACTCTCTCTGCAAAACACATGTGTCTACACATGTTGACACCAGGAAGGAATATATCTGCGGAGGTAGGTAGAGAGGTGAGTATGCAAAAAGCAAAGGACAGGTGAGAGCGACAAGAGCAGGGACAGGAGTAATATATATAGATAAGTGTACGTAGCGACCGCAAAATTGAGTATAAACATGGGCGCTCAGCTCATAAGTACAAGCTAGTGGTAGCACTCTACATAAAGTCCGGCGAGCCGGTGCGAGTGGGACTCATACGGCAGTAATGAGCTCAACTGAGGACTCAAAAGTAGATAAGTTATAGCCATCCGAGAAAATACGGGATCGACCATATATATAACAGGACTCTATAGCTCACGGACGGGAACCCGTAGTTACATAAGAGAATAATAATAACATATCAGCAACCGCCACTACAATCAGAATAAAACGGGTATAGATGTAAGGTAATAATCAAGGTAGGTAAATATACTCACTAGTAGACCAGAGGTAGGAATCGTGACCGCGATAAGAGTACTGAAGGCAGGGCTACGATAGTGACGGGGAGTATATAATAACGGATAAGAAGGACAAAAAACACGGTATATAGAGATAAGTGATTATGAGCCCACAAAACGGACACGCGATAGTACTCACTGGGTAGTACCGGCCGTGCTACTCATATACTTAAAGGTATCGTTTCGTGTCGACGAGACAAATAGTAAAAACGTACAACGAGGAAGCATAGTGTATCTCATGCCTATGGACCTATTGTCGGAGTTGGACCTCTTCGATGGGGAAAAAATGAGAAAACCATATGAACATGCTAAAGGAAATAAACCATATAGATAAATAAATCCAGAACCTATCTCTTAAAAACTAAGTTTTATTGTGCACTGGATTACTTTATTATGGGTTTAAAACCAGTTGGATTTTGTAAATAGGTTATAAGAATCCAGTCGGAGCTTCGTATCGATAGACCAGACATGGATAAAAAACACAAATGTTAAACCAATCCAAGCGCTACCTCAGAGAGAACAACGAGGTCTCAGATGAGAAGAGAGTTTAGAGTCGATGCAAGACTGATATAATTTTTTTTCCTGTTACTCTTGTTATATGATTTCTCGCTCAGACAAGACGCTACAGGAATTGTGGGCGATAGATAAATTGACTGTTTTATCCAGGCTAAGCACACGAGATATTTTATTTCATCACAATAGGCGAAGTAGCGCAAACCTCGTTTTGGTTCTCCTACTGATAAATTTCCTACGCACACTGTGCAGACAGAGACAGTGGCATCTAGGATCCACACAATGTCTGTAAGGGTTTGTTTCTCCTCTATATTCGTTTCTGACGGGATTGTAGGTAATACTCCTTCTGAAAAGGCTAGATCTTTTCGGCCTCCTTTTTTTTATCTAATTCCACCCTGAACTATTGGGCAACTGATCCTCCTATTATACGCTCCGGCGTCTCACGAGATAGGTGATGGCAATAGGGCTCACCCCTGTGGATGCTGTACAAGTGAGGGGTTCAGTGATAAGATTTCCTGAGGATTTATTAAAGAATAGGTGAAATCGAAAAATCTCGACGGAGTGCGGCCGCGGTTGGCAGAGATCTACCCCCTTCATCATTGTGTGCGCAGCGAGAATATCTCTGCTTCTTAGCCTGAGTGTCAGGCCGTGTTCACTCGTCCAGCTTTTACATCTCTAGTACGATTGGATAGTGACTACAGTAGCATAGGATCTCAGGTACTCTCGCTTACACAGCACACCCAAAGAAAGGTAATGCGAGATCGTGAGTCTTTTAGACTCGTATCGGCTCTGGAGTCCTCACACTTGATCTCTCGGAGGTGAATTCCTTAAGTATAGTAGATAAAGAATAAGATTGAATATGTCTCGAAATTTTTTGAAATTTCTCCAGATCAGAACTCTCAATTATCGATGGAATAATCTGTAGAAATACTCATTTCTTTCCTTTTCAGAATCACCAAGGTATGATGGATTAATAAAACGTTCGAGGTCAGCTGGTGACATTCTTTCCTAATATCTAATCGATTTATGGTTTTCCGCCCTATATAGGACTAATTAATGGATGAAAGCATGTGTGGTGGTGCGTACGATTGAGACTTATTTCCAGAAAGAACTTTGAACCGGGAATAAGAAAGATAAGGATACGTCTAGCCTGTGCGCACTTTTGGATCGTATACACCTCCGTTTTCCGAGCTTAGCTCAACTGGAGATCTATAGTCTAGAGATTTTCCCTTAGATCGATCCATATCGGACATTGTTTGATGGAAAGCAGACCTCGTTCTTCCTTTTCATTGTTAAACATCAGTTGAGTGTTCCGGCAAAAAGTATCACGTTTATTTCCGACATTTACTTCGTATACTTCTTCCATTTAATGATTGATACTCAGTAGCTGCTCATCGTAACTACTGTTTCAATTCTTAGGTCGAATTAATTTCAACTCTGCATTACTTCGCAGTCAGTATTACAATCTGCCAACCTCTTCGATTCTTTATGAAGTTAGTCTCCTTGACTTCAAGAGAACTCTAAACTCAATATCTATTCTGTAGCGACAATTCTAAGAATGAATGTAAAATTTGCCGTGTAGGGTTCACAGACAAAAGCCAAATTTAAGTGTAAAGTTCAGAGATATCATTTTGCAAATCATTAAGAAGATAACTGAAATAGTATCACATTACTACTACGCATCTCAGTAAGAACACCTTATGACCGAATCATTTCCATAGATAGCCATACTATCGACAGGAGGAGGGAACCTACCATAACAGAGCATCATGCACTAGAATATAAAGGACTAACTAGAAGGAACGATACAATTAAGAGCAAATTATGAAAGCTTAAGGTAAAGCTGAAGAAAGAACGAAGATGAGATAAAGAAATAAAAAGCGAAATAAGACTCACTGGTGGAAACCATGCACACATCCAATCACGAGGAGGATAGTAGGGGCCTAAGAGAAGTGAAAAGTAAGAATACTAGGAGATAGCTGAGAAGGAAGAGAGAGACACGTGAGGTTGAAAAGTGGAGCGAGTCTTGGATGGATTTTCAAGAAGAGTTATGCAGAGAGAATTATTTGATGTAAACTATATAGACTGTTTCACGGTCAGCTGACAGGAGTTAGACGAGGAGTACGCGTCCAGTTATCTCACACAGGGTAAAGGAACAATAATACCGCCGCCCCTCTCGCTTCACCTTTAAGGAGTGACACATTACCCTCAATCCATATGAGGAGAGGCTCCAGTTTTCCGATCTGGCTGATTAGTGATGGTAATAGAAGTTTGAGGACTAAGGGAAGCACTGAAAAAGATTGATAAGAAAACTAGTCCCCTACTTTAACATAACTTATAAGTATTGACCTTATATCGCTGGACGTGACGCTGGTGCATCTAATCTCGTTACAGAAGAAGGAATTAGCAACGCCGCAGGTGTTTAAGAGGGGTTAGTCCACAGACCGCATTGCACGCACCAAATGAATGTCGACCACTCGTAGCAGCACAAGGAGTGCCCTGCTTTTATCGCGATGAGATTCTGTTATGAATTAATATTGGTAAAACTACCAGATGATGTAATAGTTGCCAGTATTAATGGATGGTGAAAAGCAATCTTAGTTCTTATATCACAAAGATTAAACAACTACGTCTTGTGGAGGAGGACGATTCGGATCAATCATCTCTATTTTACAGCCTATGATATGTAATCGCTTCCGTTCCTCTCAAGTCCTCCGTTAGCGAGCACACAGTCAAACTTCAAGACTATGTGATTCAGTGTGGGCTTCGTGAATTGTATAGCGATTATCCCGTACGCCTTAGATGTATAACTATCTCACTATAATCCCACATTAACAATATTATATAAATGTAATATAGTGTCATTAATGTGATGCAAAAGTCCACCCGTATCTATTGGTATTATTAATTAGTTATGTAAGGTGTATTAATTAGTTATCACGAGTATGGATAATCTACATTAGGAATGATATCAAACTGTATATCCTCTTCAATCTGAGGCATTATATCCTAATATCCTTCGATAATCAATTCATTAGGTGGATATTGGGTTCCTTATTAATTAAATAATCGATGTACATTAGTATTATTAGTTGGTTCCACTATATAAGTGTTTGAGCTGTGTATACTCATTGAGCCGCAAGCGTCTCAGAAAACAAAAAAGAACAAAAAGGAGAGAGTTCCTGACCGCATCCGGACGGTAGACGGCGCGTGACTTTCCGAAATCCCGTCTCACTCACAAGAGAAGAAAAAAAGAATAATGACGGACCATTCTGGATCTGAGAAGGCAGAATGCCCCTACCCTCTAGCCTGTATAGAAGAGTCGTAGTAAGAATCGAAATCTTCGAAATGTATCTCGAAATGTAAAACAAACTCTGATGCTCCTGCCAGTTCGAGAAGAGCAGACGTAAAGAGACGTTATGCAAGCCGAAGCCGATAGAACCAGGACCACAGCAAGGCATAGAGGTGCCGGAACACCGACTCACAGCTGATGCTATATTAAAAATCACCGAGCTAAAAAAGACGAGAAGAGTGCCATAGAGTGAGAGAGCGTGCGCGTTGGACGGAGGAATGGTAACTATGGGAGTGAGAGGTTATAGAGAGAACGGCTTAATGGTGAGAAGAGTACACGAGGATCATGCGTAGGATACGAGTAGGGTAACAAGTGTAAAAATGGCCACGATTGAAAAAATAAGAATACATATATTAGATATACCTATATATGATAGAACAAAAAATAATGAGCAGTGAGATATATAGAAGACGAGTTACTGCAGACGAAGAGGGAGAGAAAAAGCATACACAAGAAATATTTCCTGTAATAAGGAAGAGAGCTCATGACAGGATAACGTAGAAATAGATAAATGAAGCATCAGCATCATTGTTAGAGGTATGGGTATTCATGGAGATGTGAAATGTCTCATGATTGAGGCGTTAAAAAATCAGCAAACTGTTGTAAACAGAGTGTTCTATTTTGAGAGGAAAAGTATGGAGTCAAAGGTGATAGGAGGAAACTGTAAATGAAACAATACTGATTGCATGTACAGGGACATGGAAAAGAGAATAAATAAGATGTGGCGGAAGGGCCGTACAATGTCGTTAACATTACATAATATAAAAGCATGTCGAAACTCGGTATGAATATTAAAAATCGCATGACATGATGTCAACGAAGGTCAGAGAAATGAGATATCAAGCGGACAAACAGTAATAATGTGACACAAACAAAGGAACACTTGTGTCACAGGTATAAATATTCGGGGGATAACCACTCAGTTTCATCCGAGAGAATATAGATTGACATAAAATGATGTAGTGATGAACAGAGAGGGAGAAATAGAAGATTAGTATGTTTGACCACCTATAGAGAGAACACAAAAACCAGCAAGAAAACAAAAAGCGCAAAAGACGCTAAAACAGACACAGTAGTAGACAAAGAGACAACAAGAAAATAAATAAATAAAACTGATAAATAAATAAACAGAAGCGACAAAAACAGTACTAGTTAACAGGATAGACAGGATGGATTAGAAATCACTACAGTAGTCTAATTATCTACAACACCATATTTAAAGAAAGTAATAGTAAACAAAAGCTCGAGTTCTTGAGCAAAACAAGGAAATTTCTCATGATAGAGCGACTGTTGTACTTATGAAATTATTACATTGCAAGATAATATCACATAGTTTACATAATAAGAAACCACAAATCCTCTCATTTGGCATCTCTAAAGTGACACACCGAGATGAAAAAGCCCTGTCTGAAAAGAGTGATCACTCTCCTATCATATTATTAATTTGGATATACTTATTATTAGATATGAGTGTAATTATCTCATTGATTATATAATTGATTATAGTTATATAATAATTCTTCACTTATGTATTGTGAAGGTATGGAGTTATTATTCATATATTATTATTTATTATATTATTAGTATATTTTTAATTCTTATATGGATGAATGACAGATAATTATTATTAATACGTTTATATGGATATAATTATTAGATTTAATTAGATTTGATAATGAGTTATTATGTAAATTATTAATTCATTTAAGTTCATCTCTGAATATATATATTAATATATAATTATTGATAAAATGATTGATATAAATTATAATATTATTATTATTATTATTTATATATAATTAATTATATTATTGATTATGATATTTATTATTATTATTATAATGTATTATAATTATTATCTATTATTATATAGAATAAATGAGTATAAATGTCCCAGTCAACTAATAATTATATAATAATAAATAATCGGGTATAAATAATAAATTGAATAAATTTTATACTAGTAATAATATATTAGTTACATATATAGACTAAAGTGTGATTAATAATACACTATTATAAAATCGCAATACATAATAAGCGAGTAATATTATTATAATGAATATGAAATAGGCAGATAATATACACTCTAAGTAAATAGTGTGATAATACAGCATACTATATTATAATTATTCTAATTAGTATTATCATATATTATATGACTCTGAACTTAATACTCACGTATTTATCCTGGCAAGAAATATACTCATAGATTATATAGTTCCCACCTCTCATTGTGATTATATATTAAATCTATTATAATTATAGTAATTAAACAAAATTAGTTTAATTAAGACGAGGCGACGTATGTAGACTCTCAATCATGCTAATCAGAATGTGATAATTAAAAAATTGTAATAAGTGTATATTAAGTAAATAAAGATGTAGTCTTGAATGTAGTTAATATATAAGGAATAACCTGAAAAACTAGCAGTTGAGAATATATAATCTATCTGAAAGTGAGTGTTATATAAGATATATAAGATAGTATATCAGAGTTAGATTATCTGTGCTGTCTCAAGTTAATGTATCTAATGAATTGATTATAAGAGAATCACTCAGTGTGTTATAAATGTGATTGATAATAGATAATATATGTGATGCTTTGCATGTTTGTACGGGAATATGAATTGATTGAGTTGATGCTACAAGATTATTATTGCGACGGAGGTAACTCTCTATGTATTTGGATATATGTAATTAAATATGATGATAGAGGATACTCGAGATGTGATGATGTGCGAATTACATAATAAATTATTAACTGTGCTCCAGTTGTAATTCACCTTCACTACACTCCAAGAGATATCGGAATTGAAGTCTCATTAGATTTTTGATCAGCTTGAATTAAAGTAGGGCAAATACTGATTTTTAATAAGTATGAATTGCATTGGATATAGTCGTGACATAATCTCCTCATGTGAAGTAATGTCAGCTGTGGCGACAGTATGATGTGAAAACATATCACTTCTCATTGCTCTACCTATTATTAGAGTGTGATAATAAGTTGATCTATGACATTGATGGTCACTAATTCATAACTCTGCTGTATGGTCGATAAATGGATCATAATAAGCCCAATGCTTAATCACACAGTATGTGGAATTATACGTAATGCTCATCAAAAAAGTGATATAATGTGATAATAAGTGAGTAATCCGTCAAAGAAAGTCCGGCCTCTCAGATACTATACATGTGATATAATAGTAGCGTATATCAGTAGTAAATAATCAGGAGCATGAAAGGCAGAGTATCATTAGGACTTTGTCATAATGCCGAGCAGACGTACTCCATAGATGACATGAATGTAATAGATTGTCGAAGCATTATGCCCAAAGTTAATTAAACTGAATATTTTTCGGAACCTAAAATCATAAAATATTTTGTACTAACATCAAAATAAAAGCTCATCCAATATACATTTCATTGCTCCTTTCTAATAATAATGTATGAAATGCTAAATATAAGAAACTCTTAAAATTATGAATTAAGGATAAAATTCGTATATGTGTATGTTATATATAAGCCAATGTATATGAGTGCACTCTAACTGATTGGTGAAATTAATTTGGTACCAATTGTTGACCATTAGATGGTTTACGGCTTGAGGTAAATTTATTTCCTTTGCTAGTATATATTTATATATCAATATGTGTGCATTAATGCATTCATCTGATTATTACTTATGAGGTGTCATCAATCGGTTGTTACGATTTATCACTCTAGGTTGTGCTATGATGATGCTATGGTGACCGTGCAAAATTATGTATTATGGACGATCTCAGATTAAATGGGTGATATGATATGTAGCGCTGGATTACTCGTATAGCGTTGTATTATATAATGACTCTCACATACTGTGCAGTCGAGAGAGTATAAATGTGATGCTATGATATCATATAGTCAATTCGACTGATATACGAGTTAATAGGATAGTTGGGAGTAATCGTGATGTGAGCACCATTATCTAATCTGTTATGTATTCATTATATGTCAGGTAGTGTGTATTGGGTGAGTTATATGTCGTCTATAGTGGAAGTATGTAGTGTGAATAATAGAGCTTAAGTCAATGAGTGAATGAAGGGGAGTGCTAGGGATTATGTGGCAGCGCAGCGGGAAAGTTAGAGCAAAGACTGTCAGTAACTGGATTATTAGAATCTCGTTAGAGAGGAGAGTGTGCGTATATGTGATGTAATATCCACGATGAAGACGGTCTAATCTAACATAATTGTAGCAGATAGTAATTGTAATGTCATCGTGGTGATGAATATATCCATATGACTGTGATGAAGAAGGAGATTTGAGGATAATGTTAATATAAAAGTTCTTTCGACTTGCTATGTGTTATGTGAGAGCTCTATTTTAGGATTAAAGGAGATATTAGATTAATATGAATAACAGATAGATGTGAATTGAGTGTAGAGAGAGATAATGAGACCACAGCGCACCATAATAGATAATAAGAGTACGCCCACTTAAGAAAATAATTGCGTCAAGCGACTATCAAAAGGATAAAAATTTACAGTCGAAAAGAGGTATAAAAGAATACTCAGAAATATCATCGATAAATACTGACTGAAGTCAAAGATAGAAAGAAATATAGTAGAGAATTGTTTTGAGTTGAGAGAGAGTAATCGTGATAATTAGTACAGATATAATAGAATGAGTACTATAAAATCTGAAACCGAATATCTCAGGCAAGAAGAATGAAATGCGGAATCTCCATACTAAAATAGTACATGTGATGCGAATCTTTACCAGAATATGTGCATATAATAGTAATGTCGTATCCAACTCTATTATGTGTATATTTTATGGTAGTAGAGTGAGGGTGAGTAAAAGAGTAAATAGGCAAAAGGGCAGGTAAGAAAGAACGAGTGACCTACCGTATATATAGTGAGGCTCACGAAAGTAAAGGTAGAGTTAGAGAGAAATAGTCACGCTCATAAGAGGTGCAGCATTGACGTGGAATAGAAGTAGCTCTCATAGGACTAATAAAAGTATATAACATTAAAGAACTCGAATAAGAGGTTACGTATAGGTGTAGGGACGGTAGTGGGGTATCTACTAGGTGATTAAGTATAAAGTTAATATACCGTGATAATATATCAGTGACCAGATAAGTAGCTCTGAGTCATACATGACCGTAGAGTCACTAAGAGATACTTGCAAATAGGTGGTTAATATTATAGTGCTAGAAATTGACTCCGATAACAAATATTGAGCAGAGATCGAAGTACGGGTAGAGGGTAGTGTGAAAAAAATAGGTACTAAGGTGTACATATCTCACTATATAAATAGCATTTGTACACAAATATGTCTCAAAACTCTAGCTAAGTGTAAATATAGTGATATGTAGGTGACTCATAAGTAATATATAATAGATATAGTAGGAAAGGGTGATGAGGGTATAGTCAACATAGCTTAGGTATATATAATACATACACCGTACATATTATAAATATAACCTAATAGTCAACATAACTGATAGTGAACCTTAATGATATAAATAGACTATAAAGATATAGCCATATGCTCACAAGAATCAATAGGAGATAAAAGGTAATGAGTAGTAAGATAAAAATAGGCTAATAATAATTAATATAAACTCGAAGTGGAGTAGACTTCTAACTAGCACAACCATCACAGATTTACATTTATATATCTGGAAAAGGCGTTCAATAGGTTAGGGAGAGATATTATAGAGATAGGTTATAAGAAATTAAGTGATAGATGAAAATCCTAAGATGGACGTGAGGCTAGTAAGTGATAAGCATTAGAGTGAAGAAATAGACAATAAGATAAGCATTAATGAAGGTGATATAAAAGGAACCGTAGCTTATACGATATAAGAGTAAAGAGAGATGCACAGATATGAAGTAATAAAACAACATGGGTAGGTAAAGTGGATGGCCCAGTAAAACCCTAGGATATGAGCAGGAAAGGAGAAAGGTAGCAGGCAAAAGCGAAAATAAAAATAGATAACTCAGTAAGATCGAGATAAAGGTAAATAGCTTAAATATAGCAGGAAAAGGTAATATATATAATCTGTAAGAATAAGTCGGGGAACGTAGACTAATAGATAAAATACAGGAAAGATAAGGGCACATAGATGGTATGCTCATAGTGAATCAGCCGTAGCGTACCTAAATGTTGGGAAAAAATACTCATCCTCTACATCGTGAAAGCACTCCACTGCAAGTGGAATGATAATAGGAGACCAAGGGCACCGTCACTCCAAACCCTCAAGTGGTACAAAGCGACACTGATAAGCCGGCAACACCATGACCACACAAGCATAAACCGTACCGATTATTACATCACATAATACGTCTCGAAGAGCTGAGTACTTACGGAACCCATCATGACTCCAACAACGCAAGATTCATCCACCTCAGCGAACATCACATTCTAATAGTGAGTACACCGATAAACGAATCGAAGAGCCCATCTCGGACGGTCAGTTAAGAAGACTAAGACGGAAGTACCAATCAAAAGAGTAGCAGCATGAAGCTACCACCCGGAGCGCGTAAGCAAATCTGCTGATATAAGCAAGATGCACTCAAACACAAAGTGCTAATAAAGTAAAATAAAAAGATAACCTACAATTCCAGCAGGTTTACTACAAGTTACTAACGAATAGGAACGAACAAGTCCACAACTAAATAATCACTCAGGAAGAGGGCTATGATAAGGAAAAGCAAGGATGATATATAATAGCGATAAATTAAGAGTATATATATCTTGTAAGAGGGTAGATACGCATACCATATAGCATACACAGAATTGTTCATACGCAAATCACCTACTACAGAGACTACATGAAGCAGCCTAAAAAAAAGACAAGGCGAGGGAAACTCCGTGTCATGGTGAGCCACTGTGACACAAATGAACCTAAGTGTAGTTTTAAATACATCAGGATAGTAAGACCCATATGGTGTGCAAGTATTGAACACTATATAAATCGACATACCAACGCGGGAACATTTACACAACCCGGGAAAAGTGAGAGGTTAGATCTTAGCTTGTTTGAAAAGAGAAAGACAGAAAACAATCACAAAGCGTCACAATATAGCGCTCCTGAGAGTAACATGGTCACTAAAACAAGAACACAAGTTGTGAAAATTTATTCGCTCTTGAAAAGCACGGACAGGTTTAAAGAAACAAACACAATAAAATACATGTTTACTCTCGAATAACAAAATTCGTGTTATTAGGTTAGTATAATAAAAACTTAATTAAACCCAAAATTTGGTCTCTAGAAAAATTTTAGAGAATAATGCTTTGATGACAAGTGATCCTTGCAACTGGAAAAATAAAATGAAACGTAAGGGGGCTGAGAGGTTTATGATAAAGTTAAAATACTGGATTGTTTGCGGGAAAAAAAAGATAAAATAATAGTAGTCGTATTAGCGTAAAAGTATGAATATTACCTAGGGGGATAGGGGTTAAAAACAAAATATTGGAGAGGTGAAAATGGATATCCAGTATCCGTATAATAAGCGCGTGGGTACGGGATAGGTGCACTGGCAGCCACAATCATTAGTAAGCTAGCTCACTAGATAAAAACGAAACTGCGCACTATATACGGGAAACGACCATAAACATAAAGAGACAGATAGTAAGAACTCATTACTAGGCGGCTCAAGAACAGTAGGACTGATAAGCTACTATACTACACTAACACTAAGAGCCACGGGGGCAAATATACCGTAGTTAATATGCACAGGAAATAGTATGATAGCTCACTCATACATATATCGAGCCACGGGCTACAGGTAAGTATCATGAAAGTAGTTATCTCAACTCAGGATTAAATACCATGTAACATCAGTATATTGAACTAATAAAAACGCTCATAAGCCACGATACGTAACCATCCCAAGAAGGTAAAAAGGCTAATAAATGGCTCAGTAGAGTACTAGCTCCTCCAAGTACCGTACTGAATAACTACATATCATATATATATATATATACATTTTGTTAATTAAGAACGGGTCAATTATGGGATAGATACGAACTCAAACCAGCAAAGCGAAGAGTTTCTAATTATGAAAAGAACTAATTAATGCACTCACATGTTGTTCACGAAGATATTATTCTCTGAGATGAGCAATTTTAACAATTGAACTTAGCGTGAGATTATTATGAATAGTTGATGGAACACGATATTGATCAATAGCCTCGAAAGCCATTCGAGATCCATCTGATTTGGCTTTGTTTTGGAAAACTAACGATAATGAATGATTTAGATCTTGGATGAGAAAGTAATTATGTGCGCGTTGTGGGCTGTGAGTGAACAACTAAATTGACAGTAGGGGGGTACATATATATATATATTATATATTATATATATTATATTATAATATAGTATATATATATATATAATATATTATATATATATATATATATATATATATATATATATATAAATATATGTATATATATATTTTTTTATTTTATTTATTTATTGTTACCACATAGCCTCTTAATCCAGAGGGTAATTCTCAGGGGAAAGTATTTGTATGGTTTCTGGACCAAGTGGAAGTGCTGGAAATTTTGGTAGGCCCTTAGGGCAGCGCCCTGCGATTCAGCGCAACGGTAGTCGGAATGCTTGCCACCATAAGGCGTGGGTTCGCATCCTAATGCGATGCGCAACCTGGGATAAGGCCTGTGGCGTTCCAATGCGAGAAGCATGAGAAGAGTGATTTTGTTTGTGACATGGACTGTCCTGATCTGTATGTTTTTCGCTATGGGGTGTAGGGTGAGAGTGGGGTAATTTGAGATTAGATGTAATACACGTATGCCGTAAAGCTGCGGAATACGGAAAATATTGCAAAAATCTCCTACTACGA
>JABUQX010053328.1:52500-83802 GCA_015478945.1 Trachelipus rathkii
AGTGCTTTTATTGCCGCCACGCTCTCTAGGCTCCTATTTATAAATTGACGCATATTCTAAGCAAACTGCTCTAACATATCATCAAAGTGTCAACTTCGCGACATTTGGGTACAGGTCAAGTAATAGTGGCCTTGATGAGAGAGAGATTTGTTTTATATAATATAATATCATCATAATATTATCTCATTTTGAGTGTTTGCATAAGCCACTTCTAATCATTATGATTATTGAACTAAGATCGTCAGACGTCCGTAAATAATTGATAAGAATTAACTTTGAAGTTAGTTATAATAAGATTTATTCATATTAGAGATATAACTCTGTGTGAGAGCCACAATAGAAATGTCACCGTGCATATGCCTCAGTATAAGAAGTAGAAGAATAGAGAGGCTCGGACACAAGAGATATAGACAGAGGAGAATGTGTTGACACTACTGTAGCATGCACAAAGGAATGTATTGATCTGAAAAGAAAAGTGAGACTAACTTGCAAGTTGTACTCTAGTAATAAGTTGTATCTCAAACAAAGCAAGAGCCTAACGTTGCGGAGGTGTAGTGTGGCTATGGGGATAAGCTAAAAATACTATCGCCTAAACACATATGTATGGTTAAAAACTATATATCATTATATATTTTTTATTGGAGAGTCTATGATTATGCATCACTCGATATGACAGTTATCAGAATCACTTATAAAAATAAGTTATATAGGAAATGAATCATTATTAACTGCTTGATAAAAACATAAGATCAAACATACAATTATATATATAAGTAATTTCTTTTTTGCGTATTAAACCGATAATAACCAAATTATTAGTATAAGATTCCAAAAGATTAAATAAATATGCAATTCATCGTTTGAAATTATTTTTTCCAATTTAATTTATTTCAAAAGATAAAATTATATATCTATTGTCTTTATATAATACTAGATTCTCATAAGTCATCATATGTCGGTTAACATTTATTGTATAAAACATAAACTATAAATAAAGACAAGTTGTTCTTAATTAGTCTTTACATCTTCAGATCAACTGTCGAGAATGTTATTTAAATCAATCGTTATGCAAAATGTCTTTTACAATATTTAATTCGAAGAGTGAGAAGTAATTGTTACTAATCTAAATTCACAACTAATCTAAGTATTAGTCGAGCATATTTATTTTATTATATATTAAATATTTATTTTTACCAATAAAATTTTTCTATCTATTATTTTATTATTTATATATTAATTTATGTTATTAATATATAAAACATTTAATTGTTTACTAAAATATTATGTCATTATTCTAGGTTTTAATCAACTTATAATTAAAATTTGCGTTTTAACAATAACCCTTAACAAGCTAAGTTAAATTCATATTAAATTCAGTAAATCTACAACAACACGTATCCTACTCACTATACCCTACACATGATAATTGTAGAGATAGCTATTATGATTCTTTAATTCTATAGTCTTAATTATTATATGATATAATAACAATAATAAAAAACTATATTATATAACTTATTTATTATATAGTATTTATAATATATATATATATTCGTTATATATGTGATGATATTTCTTTAGTGTTGTTACAAATTTCTTCTGCAAAAGGGAGATTAGTTTTGCAAATAAATTCTTTTGTTATGTATATAAACGGTTTATACAATATTCAATATGGGGTTCATAGTCTTTTGTAGAAAGATATCCAATAGGTGACGGGGAATATTTTTGTTTTGATGTTTCGTTCGGCAAGAAATTGCGAATATATTCTGAGAGGCTAAAAAAAATAAAGGCGGAAAAATCGGGAAAAAAAAGACCGGGAAAAAAATGGCGCGGGAAAAAAGTTTTTTTTTTTTTTGAAATTATTCATTTACATACAAAAATATAAATGAGGTTGAGAATGAAAATATAAACAGTATGTTTTAGATTGTGCAACGATGCATGTATATTCGTGAATACACACACACACACTTATACACACACATACAATACATGGATGAATATCTCTTTAAATTCGTGGAATACGGTAAAGAGTTTTATCGATATTAGGGGTCATCGAGGGCCAATCCTGGATTAGAGGATAAAAAAAAAAAAAGAAAAAAAAACTTTGAATAAAATGAAAGACTTTAACAAAGAGTAACGAATAAATAAAAGAATAAAATAAATGGAAAAAAAAGAATTTTAGAAACTAAGAATATTTAAATTTGAATTTGGGTGTGAGTATTTCGACAAAATAGCATCAAAATAACAACGTCCTATTTCCACATACCTCTCTCTCTCTCTCTCTCTCTCTCTCTCTCTCTCTCTCTTCTCTCTCTCTTTCTCTCCTCCTCCTCTCCTCTTCCTCCTCTCTTTCCTCTCACTATCTCTCTTTCTCTCTCTTACTCTTACTACCTCTCTCTGTTCTCTCTCCCTCTTACTCTCACTATCTCTCTCTCTCATCATCTCTTCTTCTCTCCTCGCTCCTCTCTCCTTCTTCCTCTTCAGGCATCTTTCTCTCTCGTCTCTCTTTCTTGTATCTCATTTCCTTACTCTTACATATTTCTCTCTCTTCGTCTTTGTCTCTCTATCTCTCTCTATCTTACTCTCTCTGGTTCTCTCTACTCTTTCAGTTTCTTTTCTCCTAGAGTAGGCCTGCTTTTGTTATTGCTCCCGAAGAAGGCAGAAATCCCCTTTTGAAATAACACCGATATTTCACCGATAAATGTTGTCGATAAAACGTTGATTTAAGCGACTTTTCGGAGTATGGGCGAACAACTCGGGAACAGAGGGAAAAAAGGAAGAGGTGTCGTAAAATCTGATGCATTTCGACGTATTTTGAGATGGTTCGAAGCGATAAAATCGAGTTATGGTTAGACCGAGGATTATTCCTTTCGTCTTAGCCTTTATTCAAAGGAATTTCTTCAATAACATTCATAGTTTAACGTTTGGCAGAATCAAAAAATGATGCTTCGTTTTACGGGCTAAGGCATAACAATGACGAACTATTGCTTATTCATTGGTTCATTATACTATTATGAGTAATATATATAAAATCATATATAAATAATTAGTGAATGTAATATTATACTATATATGCTTATTAATACATTGATATACTGGGAACTAGTACGATAAGTCGAGTGCAAAAATATAAGAACAGTAACCTTTATTGGTAAAGGTTATGTAAAGTAATCCCTCGTAGTAATCATGCTAATAATGTATTATATACTATTTTATATATATATTATAATGTCTTAGACTATATTAATTAATGTAAATTAATATATATATATATATATATTATAGATAATATATATATATATATATATAATAAGAGTATATATAAATAATATAATATATTTATACATTATATATATATTATTATATATATATAATGAAAGACTTATATATATATAATATATATTATATATATATATATAATATATACTATATATAATATACTATTATATAATATATATTATTATATATATATATAGTAATATATATATATATTATATATATATAATATATCTATATATATTATATATATATGAATATTATATACTATATATATATATATATATTATTATATATATATAATACTTGTTTTAGTAATCCTATTACATGGAGAAATTTTCAATTTTGATCATTGACATTTAGAACAATTGACATTTCAATTGCACTCGGTTTTATATTTTAATAAATCTTCTAAAACTTGAAGCGGGTTCCTTACTTCAATGACCTACGGAATAGTTTAACGTTTTAAAAAGTTACAGAGGCGAGACTTTCTTACTTACTCCTTTCTCTTATATTGACAAAAATATTCGTTAAGTTACTTATCACCGCGTAATTAAAAAAGTTAGTCATGCAAAGTGAAGAGTATAGTATAATATATATATATATATATAGTATATTATATATATATATATATAATATAGATATACTTAATATATATTATATATATATATATATATAATATATAATTATATATAATATATATAATATTATAGATAATATGATTTACATAAAAAGAAAGTTTTTTTATCAAACTTCCACATGTGGAAAGAACAATAAACATTCCAATACATAATAACAATTTATAACTTCTCCATAAAATATCTATACTATCAAAACCATCACTCTCCGATGAATACCAAAAAGAAGAAAAAAAGCAACCAGCTAGGGGTGTAAAAGTAATCTATGCATTGTCTAGTCGTAAGCATACTGACAATGATTTAAGAACCTGGCCGTGGCCGTGATGATATTTTCTCGAGACGATATATAGTATTATATATATATCATATTAATATGAATATTATATATATATATATAATATAATATATATATTAATATATAAAATAATATAATTATATTTTATATATAATATAATATATATTATAATAATAATATATTTATAATATATAGATATATTATATATTACATATATATTATTAATATATATATATATATATATATATCATAACATTTAATATATAAATATAATTATAATATATATATATATATATATTATTAATAATAATATATATATATATATATAATAAATATATATATATATATATATATATAATATAATAAATATATAATAATATATATATATATCATTCATAAATAAGTTATTTTAAGGAGCTATTAAAAATTCTACTTGAGAAGGTCAATTTGCTCACCTTGAATTTATATATTCATTTATTCTAAAATAATCCCCGAACCAATATAATACATTTTCTTCCCACGTTGAACTCCCACTTCTTCGAAACTTGGTTTGAAAAAGATCTTGATTTCTTTTCCGAACCATTGCTTTTTTTTTCCCCCCCCCCCTGGGGGGCCCAAAAAAAAAAAAGCCCTTTTTTTTTTTTCTCCCCTTCCCCTCAACTCGTTTTTCATTTTAACCAAATCTCATCCCGAAGACTCTCCTTTCAAAAACTCTGGTAGTTATTAGTGAAAAATTGCACTGGTGAAAGCGCCATAGTCAGGAACTGAATTCGTAGGTGGTGAGGTAAAGTGACCTTTGAGTTCAAGGAGTTAAGCCTTCGCCATATCAAGGGTTGAAGCTTCTTAAGTTTCTGGGCCCTGCTTGTGGATATTGTTACTTTTTAGTTTCTAGATTTTTATGTGTTTGAAATTCCCGTATGTTTGTGCGCAGTCTGGTTGGTTTATGGAAATATTTGTAATAAATTATCATTGAACGGCAACAAAATTTATCTTTTTAAAGTATCTACCATTTTGGTGGTTCTATTAATAGTGGTTTTAATTTCTGATGGGGCATTCTAAAGATACAATCAGGTCAAGATATCCTTCAATGAAATTTACTTCACCGGAATGATAACAAAAATGATACTGGCAGCAACTCTGTCTCTTCATTAATGTTAGTGGAGATGGATAAGACTGCAGGTAAAGAAGTAATGCAAAAACTGGATGTAAAATTTTCATTACAGTCTGAAATGATTATTATTCGATTTAATAAATGAGGTCGCCGTTTTATTAAAGTAAAATTTAAATAATTAATTAATGTATTAAATTTTTTTTAAAGTTACCTATGATTAAGACAGTTTTTAAATTTTAAATTCAAATTGGAAAAAAATTTGTTTTTTTCTGATAATAAATTTAATTAATGTAATCAACATATTAAAATAAACTAATACTTCATAAAATGAAATCAATTTTATTGGATCTTGGATAATAAATAAAGATAAGTAATTGTTAAAACATTCTGATTATAATTAAAAATGAAATTAAAATTAAAAGATTATATAAGAAAAATGCTAATTAATATTAATAAAGCTGATCAGGCTAATCAATATTAATCAAAACTAATTAAGCATAGGATAATTGAATTAAAATCACAAAAATTAAAAAATAAAAGCAAGCTGATTATATAGCTAAGGCTATTAATATTAAGAATAAAATTAAAAAATAAAAGCAAGTTAATTATATTTAAAGCTAATACTTAATTAAAATTAATTAAAAAGATCTTAATATTAAATAAACAATCTATTTTATTTTTTATTATTCTATCATTAAAACTAAATTTTTCGATTTTATTTTGTTTTCTTTTTAAAAAATAAATAATAATAAAAATGTTACTAATAAAATAAAAGTAATAAATAAATTATAAACGTTGTTCAATTTACGAAACTAAATTTAAAATTTTCTATTTTTTTATGGTTTTTTTATTTCTTTGCTAGTGTGACCCTGGGGCAAAAAGAAATTTTCCGAATTCGTAACGGACATAATAAAAATTTGTATACTTATACTAAAGTTAAGAGT
Source organism: Trachelipus rathkii (assembly GCA_015478945.1). Taxonomy (NCBI): domain Eukaryota; kingdom Metazoa; phylum Arthropoda; class Malacostraca; order Isopoda; family Trachelipodidae; genus Trachelipus; species Trachelipus rathkii. The sequence goes on from JABUQX010053328.1 coordinate 58,765, forward strand.
AGGCATGTGTATACATGTGTTTTGTGTAATATATTGTAATAAGCAATATAAATTAAAACCTAAAGGTTATGAACGAAATATAATCAATAAAAATTTATTTATAAAAGATTTTTTAACAATTCTACAGAGATTTTAACTTTAGGAGCAAAGTGTGGAGCGTATTTTCTCTTGCTAGTCATTTCCTAATGGCAACAACTGGAGGTTCTTCAACACTGGTTCAGACGACTCTTTTTGTTGTTTATCAGTTCTTGGTGATCTTGTGGTAGAGGTGGAGGAGATTCTTGCTCTCTTTGCCTTGTTTGCTTTGTACCTTGGTTCCTACTCCCTCGGACTCTGATTGCTGGTGAGGTCTTATACGACGGATTCTTCTTTTCTATCAGTCTCTTGTGCTTCAGATGTTTGATAATCATATAATTCTGGAGGTGTGACATCATCATCTTTGGGAAGTGTTTCGGAACTTGGCCATTTTCCCCTAAAGTTCCATCTGTAAGTGGTGTTACCAAAGCATCCTCTTGTACTTCTGGAATGACAGGCTGTTCCTCGTGTTCAGAACTGTCTGAAATATATGAATCCTCTTGTCTGATTGGTGATAGAGACGGTCTTTATCCTCTTACTTGAGTTCTTGTTTGTGGAGTAGAATTCATCAATCTACTTCCTTGAGGAGTATCAGGTATTTTTTGGTTACAAGAAGTTTGTGTTTCTACAGGTTCTGTTGGTTCTCGGTGTTGAAATCCTCTGCTGGTATAACATTTTGTTCATCATAATTAGGGGGAATCCACGAAGAAGTGTTGGAGATTCTTGATCATCTACCTTTCGAGTTCTACTTCTTCAGGTTCCATACTTGTTCTTTCTGTTGTAACTCTCGTTGCCTCATGTTTCTTGATTGCATCTGGATTCCAAATCTCTTCATTATCAAATGAAATGAGACTTCTGTAATCTTTTCTACTGGAATAATCTTTACATTCCGGTGAACCGGAAATAATTTCGTTGATTTTAACCACGAAAGCATAAGCTTATTTGGCTCTTTTTATTTGATTCACAATAAAAGGTCTTCAAATCTTTTGTTTAATTTAGAAACTTATTGTCTCTCTGGTTTTTTTTAAACATGATACTTTATTTCCATCATCTCTTTTGAGGTGGGTTTTTGGTGTGGCTGTTTGTGTTTGTTTAGGATGTTTAGGTTTCCTTTTCTAGACTTTCTCTAGCTAAGTCTCTTATTGCTTTCATTCTTTCCACTACAATCTACCTCATCTGATATGAATTTTCTATTTTCCGATTTATTTGTAATTGGAGAGACATAATCAGGCATCTCGTAGGGAGTCTCTTTATAATATCCATGCGGAAAATGTGGAGAAGATCCCATGATCTATTATACGAAGTATAATTGCTATTTGAGCGAAGAATAGTATTTTTGACAATCTCTATTGATTATCCTTTAACGAAATGACGGAGGAAATTTTCAATATCTGCATTCAATCTTTCAACTACACCAATTTTGACTTGGTTTTGTAGGGCGAATATTACCTTTTTTTATCTCAAAGCTTTACATAGCTCTTTGAAAGCAGCTGACGTAAATTCTGTGGCATTGTCTGAGGCTAAAATTTCTGGGCGAATGCAGACATATTTATCTTTCTTTGTAAGCTTGAGCAAATTCTTGGCTCGTTCTTGTCTTACAGGCGACTAAATTCGCATATCTAGTCATAACATTTTGAAGAAGAGAATGGTGTTTGGCTCTGAAATGAACTATGTGGAAGTTTTCCCTATCTATCCAAGTGGTTACTTCTAGAAACGGAGTATATAGGAAGAGGCATCTGTTTTGATTTTCTGCTTCTGGATGTCTATGGACCATTATGAATCTTAGCTACAAGACACGCATGAGAACAGTACTTCCTTTACTAATACTTAAACTGGGGAAAAAACGTATCTCTCTCTAATTCGTTTTTCAGTCCTTTGCTGTCTTCCATGCCCACTTCCAAGTGAAGAATGGCAATGATCTATAACTGAGTAGTATCATGCTATCTGGTACTGTATTAATAAGGTTCTTTCTAGTTGATATAAGACTTTCTTATGTGAAAATTGTGTGGATAAGTCTTGGGGTTTTCCTTAGCCCACTTAACTAATTCTTTTTAATCTAGGGCAATTCTCTTGTTCCCTATTGAAAGTTTCTTTTCGTTAAAATTAAAATCTTACTTTTAGTGCTGGTTTCTTTTCTTCTTTGAAAAAATAAACGTTTGAGCTTTTGCTGGGTGTACTGCCTCAAATATCAGGCGTATGCTAGTTTTTTCCCGTTATACTGTTATAGTTGGGATAAACTATTCACAAATAAATTCATGCGGGCACCGTCCATGCTGCTGGCTTAATTTAGGAAGTAAAGCAGAGAGGTTGGTTATCAGTTAATATGGTGATGGATAACCAAACACTCGTATTTTTAAACTTCTGTGTGAGAGACACAGCCAACAATTTCTTTTCTATAATTCATAGTTTGTAGTCACTGCCTCTTACACACTCTTGACACAAAAGATAGACGGTTTTTCCTTGCCGTCATCTGACAGTTGATAAAGAACTCCTATTTCATAGTCGCAGGCGTCTGTACCTATAAAAATGGCTTGGAATAATCTGGAAAGTTAACTGAGGGTTGAACAACCAATTTCTCTTCTAAGAGTTCAAATGCTTTTTGGTGTTCTTCTTTCCCGCAAACTTAAATATTTTTTTTATTAAGTATATAATAGTTTGCAATTAGTGCAAAGTCACTAATTAAAAGCGAAAATAGAGAAAAATCCTAATAAGATTGTGTTTCTTTAACACTTGCTGGAGGGACGAAACTCTTCATCGATTTTATCTTCGCTGGATCTGGTGAAATTCCGTCTGCTTCTATTTATAATCTAAGTACATAAACTGAAGTTTGTAGAAAATGACAATTTGTCAATTTAACTCTTAATTTTTTTCTCTAAACGCAGTAAAAACTTTCTTTAAGTTTTCAAATGTTTGCTTTATTTTTAAAACCCATGATTAAGCATCATTAAATACACTTGGCAATAGCTCTAATAATGGTTCACGGACTTGCATTGTCTAGCATTGGTGCTTGGGGCATTGCGGTGCCAAAATAATAATCTGGTTGGGCAGAATAATTTCCCTAGTACGGAAGCATTAATTTCGTGTTTCCTCCTCGACTTCGAGGAAATGGTAAGCATCTATCAAGTCACATCTAGTAAAAATTGTACTACCTCCTAAGGACGAAAATATCTCGTCTATTGAGGGCAATGGGTACACATCTGGGACGCTGAAGGAGTTCAGATGCCTATAGTCTATACAGACTCTTGGTTTTTCGAATTCTTTTAACTACCAATAGATGTGAACTATGTGGCGAATAGCAAGCTTTAATATATCCTTTTTTCAAAAGCTGCATCTGTAAAATTATCTATGTCTTCAGGTAGCGATGTGGGAGACGATACTGGTTTTCTAAAAATGATTTTGGAGCATACTGGATAAGTTCTATTTCACTTCTGATGGGACAACTCAGGAACTGCTCATCATTCTAGAGCAATAAGTCTTGTATTCCATTAACAAAAATCTAGTAAGTTTTCTAATGCTCAGGTTTCTGTAAATAGAAACATCTGCTTCTTCTTTACTCAAATTATCTGTAATAATTTCTCTGTATGCATTTTTTCAACTGTTTTTTATCTGACAGTTTTTCTGAGCAGGATTACTTACAAGTAGAGCCTATGTGTTATTTCTGTTCAGTAATCAGTTTATTAAATCTTCTTCACTAATTTCTAAATAGGATGACCTTCACTATTATTTATTTCTTCTAATCGATACTAAGGTGTTTTTTTGTATGACCCAAATTGTTCAGCACTTGGTTGACATGAACATACAAGGGGTATATTTTAGCTATTTTATCTCCATGAACTAGTGTCTGATTATCTGTATAATGAAAATATTTCTTGATTGCTACAAATCGGTTTCTTGACAGGGTGTTTATAGCAATTGGAACTTCTAAGTCTTCTTTCTGCTTTTAAAGGTCCTTCCTCTACTGGAGGAAGTTGTGAATTTTCTTTGTTCTTTTGAGAACAACAGAATTTTTATCTATTCTATCTTTGTAGGCTTCTTCAATGAGCTTTAGTATAACTCTCTTTGGTAGCTTTTCAATGAGCTTTTTGTAATACTTTCTGTGTAAGGCTTTCTCAAGAATGGAGCCTTTATTAATTATTCTCTGTGTAGCTTTTCAAAAATGGAGCCTTTATTAATTATTCTCTGTGTAGTTTTCAATTGAACCTCTATTAATTACTGGTTTAACAGTTATCACTGTAATTTTTAATTTAAACTTATCATTCTATGGAATCTTTTCTATGATTATTAATCATTCTACTTTTCTTAGTTATCTTTTCATCTTGATTCATGGAAAAAGCTTCCTAATTTGGCAAAGATTACTCTTTTATTTTTTCTCTTCTTTAAGATTTAAATGTGATGAAGAAAGGTCTATTGTTATAGGTAGAGTAGCTAAAAGACTTGTACCTAATAAAATTCCATTCCAAGCTCCAGTGCTTTCAGTTTTACACACTAAAAAGGTAACTGGGTAATACTGTTGGTGTAGTCTTAGAAGTAGATCAACTTCTCCTATAGGGTGGATCATCTGAGTTCCAATCCCTTGAACTATAATAATAGCTTCTTTAAGAGACAGTTTAAATCTTCCTTCTTCTTTCTATTTCTTTTAATCTATCAACGATATCAAACAGGTTGTGCTCCCTAAATCTAGTAGGCTATGACTTCACCTCGTTTGACCTTTTGTTTTGGAGTCAAAAATAATTGAACAAGAATAATGACAGCCCAATTTTGGGGGTCTAATTCCTACAAAGAAGCTAGAGGTTACTATAACACTTCTCTTCTTTAAGCTTGAAGTACTTTCTTTAATTACTGTTCTCTATTTTTCATTTCTCATTAAATCTTTGCCTGGAATCAAAATTTTGTTCTCTGTCGGAGAGATTGGGGGGTTGAAAAAACTGTTCGTTTCCTTTCTTCTTCATCTTCAGCTCAGATATTTCTTATGTTCTGGATCCGCTTGATTGATTAGAAATCAGGTTGACTTGGTTTTGTTTTCCTTGGACTCTCTGATAGCTCGCTCATTTCTTTGAGTAAAGATTTGACTTTTAAGTATTGAGAATCATTTTTTTTTCTCGACTCTTTCGAGCTTTGCCCCATTATCAAAATCAGTGGGTTATTTTGGTATTCATATTATTTTCATTTTCATTAGGATCCTACGGGGCATTCTTGCAATTAGATGTCGTCGAACCCGGGCATGGAACTTTCTATAACATCTTCTTAACAGTATGTGGTATCCAACCACAGTTTTCTAGTGATGACTCAAAGATTCACTTTTAGGCAATAGTCCATTTGACTTTATCTCTTTACTGGAGAGTTTTTCTCAACTACTCTTATTAGTCTTATATTTTAGAGAGGGCTTGTCTTTTTCTGAAAATTTAGAAAGTATTCCTTTTATTACTCCATTCTAATGGTTCTGTTCCTCATGGAAGGGTTATAAGTAGTTCTTTCTTTTTCTAACTTCACTTTTAGTGCTATTGTTCTCTGTATAGAATACTCTAGTAGTATTTCTTCTATCTTGTTCAGCTCTATGGTTAGTCTGGAACAGACTCCTTCTTCTATCTGGCTGAGTTTCTCTCAAAATTTCTACAAAACTCAAGTCTGGATTAAAAGACTTTTTAAAACTTTTTTCTCTAAGTCTCTAGTTCTCATAGCTCTTCCATACTCTCTAAATCTTAGTCATAATTAAATGTTTATCTGTTGAGAAGTAAAATCCAAAGGAAGTCTCAATATCGATGAGTTTTCTCTGATATTCCCAAAGGAGATTCTTCAAGTCCACATGAATTCAGTAAGAGTTACATGTGGTATCCTTTGAAAATTTCATGAACTGTTTTAATAAACAGAAGATTGTCTCGGTTTTTTTCTGGTTTGGGAAAAAATCTTAGTTGAATCAAGAAGTCTTTCTAGGGTTTACCCTCGGAGCTATTACTTTGAGAAGTACTGGCGGGCTCTGATGTGAAATAGAAGAGATTGTTTCTTAGCATAGTCTATTTTCTGTCTTTCAGTTTTAGGCCTAACGTGCTATCTTCTCTTGCAAGTAGAAGGTAATCTCTAATTTTAATGCTACCCAAACTTGGGTCTTCGGTGTTTTCTATTCCATACATTTTATTCTTTAGGCATATTATTCTTTAGGAAGTGGGAGGGGACATATATAGCAGCGTATTTTGAGGATAATAATATCTCTACATAAAGGGGTCATAAATGGGTAATGAGAATTATTATATTCACAGAGTTGCATTGATAGGTAAAGGGATTGTTTGCCAGCCTGTGTTAAGGAGTGGCTTGCATATTTAAAGGATTATTTTAAGTTTTTGGGGCTTGGAGTCCCTTAACGGATTCTGAAAGGTTGTCCTCATATAGATTTTATATCTAACTTTATTTGATACTTTGGAGTTCTAGTTACCTTCAAGTTTCATAACTAAATTACTCTATCTATTGTATAATTATTTCTTGTATTGGGACATTCAAGGAAGGATAAATTTTATATTTATTTATTATTTATTATTGATAAAGGGGTATGATAGGTTCGTTTTAAAAGAATACTTATTAAAATATGTATATTAAAGTATTGAGTTCAAAACATTATCGATATTATACTTTTGGGCACATTATAGGTTATAATTATTGCTTGATATTTAATTTTAGTAATTTTTATCATAGTTGATGCCAATTATAACCATTAGACTGTTTCTCTGATTTTGGAGTTTAGACGACTTTATGTATCATGGGAGAGGTTAAATATAAAGAGGTTGATTTAATACTCACTGTGAAGGAATTAGTTCATAATATACCTTCATTGTGTGGGTTAGTTCCTTATCTTGGGTTTTGCTCTTGTATTCTCTTCTGTTTTCTTCCCTTAAGGAATTTTAACTTTATGTTATATAATTGTATCTATTAGCTTCTTTATTTCACACAATCTTCTGTTTCGATTACTTTACTTTTATTTGTACTCATCCACATTTAGTCTCATTTTATCTTAGTTTATACTCATATGTATAATCACTATTATTATTCTAAGTCTTTTATTATCACCCTCAAGCTCCTCCTGAAGCTCATGTAGGGTAACTGTCCGGTATATGCTCTGTAAACAGGTGCAGAGAATGTATTATATAAAATGTTGATTAATTAAATGATAAGACTAGTATTAAGACTATTGTTCAAACATAGCCCATAGTTAGATATATCAGAAAAAAAATATTTCATTAATAATCATATAATATGTAAATAAATCAATAAAAATACAACTAAATATAATAGTAGTTTTACAAAAATAAATAAACTAATTTTTCAAACTGTTTCTAAAAAAATAAAAAAACTGAAGCTAATAAATCGATGATATCTTTTCTAAAGTTTTATTCAAAATGCCATACTAAAGTTATTTTTCAAAAATTAATTTTTATAAAAGGTGTAATTTAATATTCATAATGTTTTTTCAAATAATTTATTCTCACACAATTTATTCATATGTTCATAATAAAGATAAATAATTTATTTATCACTATAAATAATTTTAAAAACTGTCTATATTTATTCATTAAACATATTACATTTAAATTTAAATTTATAAAATTAATTCACTTATTTGATTCTATGTTCATATTATAAATTATAAAAAATAATATATAATTATTTCTTTTAAAAATTTATCAAAATTTTATCTAAGTTACTAGATAAAATGGTTTATTTTAATCTTATCAAATTATATAAAAAAAGTAACAAGGTTATTTTAAAAGTTAACTAATATAAAAAATTAAATTTACTTTTAAAATCATTTAATAAAAATAATATTTTCAAAGTACTAATTCATATTAAAATTAAATCATTAATTTTCTTTCAAATTATTTATTAAATATTTCAAAGTGAAACAGTTCTTAATATTTTTATATTTTCAACTCTCTTATATATATATTAGATAATTATATATTTTAATTTAAAGATCAAGCATAAATACCTTTTTTCTAGGTCGGCATATATTAGTGTGTTTTCTCAATGTTAATTTAAAAGTCTAACTATATTTGTTCATTATTTGATCAAAGGTTTAAATTTATTTGTGTCTACTGTTCTTCATTGTTCTTCATTCTTGTATCTATGATATTCTTCTACAATTACTATCCTTATTTTTATACAACAAATTTATTTTTCATTTTCCATTTATATTATTTAGTGTTTTTAATATTTATATCGTAACAGTTGAAATAATTTTTAAAAATATTACTGTTCAAGTAAAATAAATTTTTCATATTTTTCTGTAGCTAAATATAATAATTCTGTTGAGGGTTAGTACAAAAAGAACATATTTCTATAACAGTATTTATAGGTTAAAAATATAATTAATATTATATGGATTTTTTTTATAGGTCAATTTGTTGAGCTTAAATTATCTGAGGTCAGGTGACCTTTATAGGTGACTTTTATATCTTTGATTGACCTTTTATTAGGATGCTATTGGTGAGACCTTTTGACCTTTGGTGAATTCATTTTAGTGATTGATTTTAAGTAATTATCACGTGACTTTAGAGTGATTCTATTAGGAGTGATTTCTATATTATTTAAGTGACTATTTGTCTGGTGTTGAGCTGGCTTGTCCATAATAGGTTTTACCTACTTATTGTGATAATTTAATTATTTTTACAAATATCTATCATAAAATATTTATATCACATCTTCTAATTTAAGGATAAAAACTACAACATATTTATTTTTCTCTCACTAATATTAATTTTTAAACTAATTGTCTACAAAAGCTTCTATAAAAAAAAATAAAACGGGTTTAAAAAAACCGGGTTTCATAAAAAATAATTAACCGAAATTTTTATACCATCATGTAAATTAATAGCAGGGACACTACGGTCAAAATAGTATAATTAGTAATATTATATGTAAGGTTAATTAATTAATTATTATTATTAATAAAAGTAAAAAAAGATATATTAATTATATATATATTTATATAATAATATATATATATATATTATATATTAATATTTTACATAATTAACATAATTATCCGCACGTGTCATGGTTGTTTATGTAGATAATTATTTACTAACTCTTCACTTTACTTGAATAAAATACATTCACCATGTCATACATTCATTGTAACTTTTATACTACCTATATAATAATGAGGAAATATTAACTTTAACTCTTTCTTTCTTTTTTTCTCCCTTTCATAATCCATAAGACCGTATTCACAACGAATGTATGTGTCATCTTTTCTACCTTTCTTGTGTACAATAATTGTCACAATAAATGTAGACTAGAGCGTGTATGGCTTATTGTTCATGTGGGTATTATATTGGAATACGATTCTTAAAGAAATAGAAATGTAAGTGGCGCATCAAAAATAGAGGCCCAAAGATAGCTATAATATGCGGCGTCTACTCTTGCATAAAAGATAGATATCAGTATTCTTCTCTTACCTATTATTCACATACACACACAGTCCACAATAATACACATTTCAACTTTCTTTCCTACTTCGTACAAATTAATCTTTCACATCAAATGATTATCGTAAATTCCTGAAAAGTTCTTCCTTCCTCACAACATCTTAACTATTTTCGGATTCCAACGTTGTGTAACTATTCGTATAAGGTTCTACTTAAATTTTTAGATAATGTATATTTCGGCGGATAGACCACCAAGGAATTTGATACTAACGAACCACACTAATTTTTGACATGAAACTTCTTTGCTTGTCGTATTGTTATACTGTTTTGCGTGTTTTTGCCTCTTCGTAATCTCTACTAGCTCTACATTCTTTTACTAGAGTTTGTTGAAGTGGAAAACAAACACAAAGGGTCAGAAAAAACTTTGGCTTTTAGGTGTCACTGGAAATTGATCTCTCTGTTTACTAACACTGAGTACACTGGTTGCTCATAGTATAAGTTAAATAAAATTCAACACACATTCACATAATAAAAATAATAATGTTATAATGCTTAAAATTAAATAAATAATAATTTCTTCAAATACAGTAATCCATGTTGAGCAATTAATTTTTCTTTGTGGTATATAATCTGGCTTCAAAAAAAACCTTCCTCAGGCACTATTGGGCATTTCGGCAGAAAAAACTGATATATTAGACTAGATATTTTAACCCTTTCATCATTCCCCATTTGGATTTGTGGCAGTTAGGAACAGATCCGGAGATCAGTTCTATTTTGTTGTAAAAACAAAAACAAACTCTCTGCAAAAAGGAAGACAGTACCAAATATGATAAATAATTGCAAAAATTATCCGTTAATATTCAGTTCTATACATTTCTATGGAATGAGATCATTTTTCATTCTTTAGTTTGGTACTGAATTTTTTATTAACCTTTCAACATTACTTTTCAGAGACATCACTAGTGATTAAATATTACAGTTAGTCTCTTGTTATGTCAAATCGAGGTGTTCTGTTAATAAGGGGAAGTCTTTCTGTCACCCTTTGTAAAAATTATGTTTTGTAATTTTTTGGAGAAAAATAACAATGATAACCACGGTATTTTTATCTCTTACATGTAAACAAAACACATGAGGTTCGTTCTTATGTGTTTCGAGGATTATGCACACAATGGAGTGGACAACAATCATACTATATCCGATTGAATAAAGCTTCAACAGAGAGTGAGGTATTTTATTGTGAGCTATTTGTGAAGTACACACAGATAATATGCGACTAACTCTGGCAAACCATTGCGAAAGCTCATCTATTATTGTACGTTTTTATCATATAGTGGATACTCTGATATATTTTGAGTGAATTAACAAGTTGTAACTTTTGGTTTTGTCGAGCATACACGGAGCTATGTGCTAGTGACTAATTCTGTAGGTCACTGGTCTTAAAAGAATTGGCGAGAAGGTGTTTCTGAGATGCATATTTGTGTCAGTTTGGGTGTCATAAAATAGTGCCAAAAAAGAGAGATGCACTGTCTAGCTTGAATTTTGTCTTAATTTTCGCATCTTGCGAGCTCACTATGATGGAAATTCGATATTTCAGTTAGAGATTGTATTTCGTAAATCTCGAACACACATACTATCTCAGAGTTAATTTACGATCCATATATACTTTGAGTACAATCTGTATAGTCAAGCACACCAACACTTAACTCGTTATTTCGGTCAGTGTCGTCATCGGGTTCTGAGAAAAAGAATAATTAGAACCTTCTAATCGTCATAGCCAATTCGCTCATAGTCGTGCAGCATCGCGTCCGGTATAGTGTGAAGAAAGAACATATCCAATCACTATCTTTCAATATAGGTTAAGGGACAAAGGTATACGTGGTAGAGAAGAGTTTGCTCAAATACAGAGGAAACACATCGCATCGTTTCCATTGAACCACAGAGCCCATGTCTGCAGCAATTATTTTAATTTTACATCCTATTTATTTGTTGTAATTTAAAATTGCCTCAAATTATGACGGAAATGATTTTTATATCCTAATTACGAAACATTAGTCTCACAATAACATTTAAGTGAATTTCATGAATTGACTAAGACTACATCGGCTCCAAAAATTTATTTCTTGAAAATCCTACAATACAAGATTTCCCGAGAAAGAAGAATTGTGAGTTTAATTATTCGTTTTATTATTCATATTAAAATTCTCATAGGAAACATCTTTAGGAATCTTCAATAGAGCTACTTCATACCAGATCACAATTTATGTTCTAAGCATCTTATTTCATGAGTTAAAAAGACATTTATAGTATATGCTCAATTCGGACGAAAATTAAATAAATATTTAACACGTGAGAATTGATATTCCATAATTAAATATACTAATAACTTATTTCTCATTAAAATAACGTAGAAATACAATGGGAGATTATTAATTGCAATATATTTATTATAGTATATAAAATACACGTAATATTGTTGAGAAGAGATATTAAACCAAATATATTTCCCATCTTAGATATGGCAAAATCTTTATTTTTCTAAAAAAATGCAAAGATACATATCACGTAAGAGCACAGGTCTTATAGAAAATTTTATTCATCTCATGTCAACAAAATTATTCAGTACACTGGTAAAGGTAACATGTATGGATTATTAACCCGAATGGATCACGGTTCGGGTTTATGCACAGACTCTTAGTGGGAATATTGGGTTCTTATTAAAAGACACCTTGACTTATGCAGAACAAATCTTATCCATTTCTCTTTTTTACGATTGTCCCTTACTTAATCGTTCTATTAATCAATGCTTTATTGTATGAAGTTTTAATTAGTGGAAAAACAATATAAAGACTTTCAGGTAATATTAGAAGATATTATAACAAAGTAGAAAAGAGCATTAGAACCAATTTGTAACTTCTAAAGTAACTAAAATCTTTAGTGATAGGTGATACATAATTATATATAATATTTTGGTATAACGAAAAAAATGTATACTACTGAATGTATACATGAAGTGATATAAGTCTTTTGCACTGTCTTCCTTAGCACACGTTTCTTAATACATTGAGATTGACTTTGAGAGTCTTCTTCCCGAGTGAGGAAGATCTAAGTGTATTCGATTGACTACTAAACTGGAAGCTATTTTCATTAGCTGGTTCCAGTTCTAGCACCACAGCGATAGTCAAGAGAGACCGACGCAACTATTAGTACTCACACTGGCGGTAAGTTGATTAGGTATTGGCCTAACGAGCCACCTTTGTGAAAAAGAGAATGTGCTTCAAATCGGAGAAGACTCCATCCGTATCTCATGATATGTTACTCTATCTAAACCGCTAAGTTTCTCGGTGAAATTGATTTGTTATTGACAATTATAATTATCGTTTAATCTCATCTTCCGGAGTGCAGATATTTACTTTAATACACGCTGAAAGTAATAATTAATGGCAACTGGGATTTATACTCTTGAGATTAGAGGAACTTTCACGTTTATTATGACTAGATTATCTTAGATTTTAGTGATATAGTTTATATGACGTAATGTGTTTAATATGAGAATATCATAGTTATATTTGGTTGTTATTAATGAAATTATTCACACGACACTATCATTGAGTATTTCACTCCAATCAAAGGACGTCTCACTATTTCTCACTGATATCATTCAACTCTTATACTCAAAGTTGACAGATTCAGGCATAAAGAATATTAAAAGAAAGATATAGTTATAAAACCTCTTCAGAAAAGGTCGGCAATATTAGCTTTGAAGAAATGGATATTTATGTTATAGCAGAAATTTGTTATTTTCAAAATTAATAAGTTATTTAAAGTTCTCTATATAAAATTTCATATGGTTTTTATTTTTTTTCTTACTTTAAATATGATATCAAATAATATTAATATTATACTATATATTAATATATCTTATATATAATTAATTATTATATTTATATATATTATATCTTATATATATATTAATTGATATATTTTATAATATATATATATATATGAGGGACCTGTTTATTCTATTTATTTCATCTTAGCATCTCAGCTTCTATTCTTTATTATCATTATATTTAATACTAGATAATATATGTATATCCTAATCAATATTCAATTATAAGTTTATTAGACGCATTATTCAAATAAATTTTCTTAGGTTTAGGGAACTTGTACTATATTATTTACGTACTTACCCAGGTAATTATTAGTTTTATTATATATTTTTATTTATAACTAAATTGAATACCAAGTGATAATTTATATACCGGAGCAAAGGATGATGAAATGACTAAGGTTAATCTCGTAGCCTAATTCCGGGAATACCGGTAAGTACTATTATATCTACTTCCCTATTCTACAGGTAAGGTGTATCATTCCGGAAGCCTATATTACTCCACCACTTCATTTGTGTATAATTTTTGCTGTCGTGCCGGGTTCCTAAGCTACCTACCTATATAGGGGTTAATGGAAAACGTCCATCTATACCTTTCACTGTACTCCCCGTCGGCTCCTCGTATAAGCCATACTTAAATTAATATTTTATTATTAATTATAATATTTATTTTACATTATTTATATTATATATTTAAAGCTTATAATGTCTACATGTAGACATGTTGTACAGTCAGAATTTAGGTGGTATAAAGGGATGATAATGTATTGTATCTGTTATCTTGTATAAGTATCTGATCATTATTTATAATTCTGAGATATTCATTTTTTGAAATTTTTTTTCATATTAAAGTATTTTGAATTTTATAAAATTATTTAAAATATTTAAGAATATTTTTGAGTGAAATTCATATTCTATCACCTATAAATAAAATATTCATTATATATAAATCAAAATGAAATTTACATATGTAAATAAAAAAATAAAATCAAACTTAGCTTATCGTAAAACATAATAGGGCCTATATATATATATAATAATATTAATATTATATATATATATATAATATTATATTAATATATAATCTTATTAATATATTAATATTATTATATTTATAATATATATATTATATTATTTTATATATTTCTTAATTATATATATAATTATTAATATAATATATTATATTATATATTATATATATATATATATATAATTATATAATATTTATATTATATATATATATTTATAAATTTATAATATCATTATATAATAATTATATATTATATATATATATTATAATATCTAACTTCTACTCATTCTTATTAAGTACTTCGTAGAGTTAGGTGTTGTAGCCCATGTCTTTACGTAAATGACCTTCAATGCCGTCTGTCTTGTACATTTAATCTTTCACTTCCTCCACCTTTATTAGAGTATTGTCTTATCTTCAATTGCAGTCTGCCACATGCATATCACAATCCTAACCCATCTCTTAACTTGGTTATTCTTCCTCAATTATATATTACACCGACGTAATAGCGTAACATTTTGAGCTGGGTATATCATCTCTCATACTTCATTTCTTATTAACTGTTTCTATAAACTAATATTACTCTAAACACTGTTGTTTTTCCCCACCAGATCAGTTTAATACAGAACTTTAGCACTATCATAGGCCTTATATAAATTTTAAGGGGCGCCCTTTCTCGCCTCCTTAATTTCTTTGGAGGAAGGCTGGGGGTACAGGCAAATACGATTATTATCATTTCCTCTCACCATTATACTTGCTCGACTATCATTACAATTATTAATACATTTTCATTACTCGGAGCGTTCAACTTATTACTATCTGGTTTTGTAGTGTCAGAGATCCATACTCACATTTATAGCATCATACTTACAGCGATCTGACTCACTCAGCATTTAGATGAGTATAATAAATGAGACCACATTCACCTATTATATTATATCTATGGACTACATATGCATTTATCTTCAAATAATCTGGTAACATAGAGTTGCATATCTCACAAGTCCTTACATATGTAAAATTTTACTTGAATTTCTATATCCTCGACTCCGTGTTCATTTCATCCTCTGAAATTCACCGTCACTCCCAGAGTACTGTAGACTTACGTTGTCTCGTAACGGTATCTCGTCCACTCTATGATTTCACTCTATTATTACTTTCATCTATCAGAATTATTCATTCCTATACTGTCTTCTCTTTGTTCATAATACTCATCTACTTAATTACTACTCATTTACGTCACTAGTTATATAATACTATATCCGAGACTACAGTCTTGTCATCACCTTGTAATGTCTATTATAATCATCTTTACACCGTTTTATATTGATATATTCATATCAAGATTATTTACTATAAGCAATTCTTTTACACTTCCTCCAGCGCGATTCTTGTCATATATTATCACTAATTATTCAAAGACAAGTATGTGGTATAATTTAATATATAATATAATATAATAATTAATAATATAAATTATAAAACCGAATTTGAGAGTCACTATACACTCCATGATCACCACCTATCATACATTCTATCCCCTTATTTGACGTTTTCTATTAATACTACATTTCATTCCCTATGTGCATTAATTCTATTATTATTACCTTAATTAATAATTAATTATTCACTAGGATCTATTTCAGTAGTAAATGTTAGGTCACATATTATATTTCACATAGTTTTTATATTGCACCGTGTTTAAAAGCTTTTTATCTAATCTGAGAAAAGTATATACATATACATATATATCAAAATTTCAAGAAAAGTCTATATATTATATATTATACTACATTAATTTTATTGATCTTACTACATTCTCGTCTGGTGTTTGAAGAAACTCATAAGGAGCATTCACAATATGGAATTTATATATTCCTTATTTATCATTGAATCTCAAGTTGAGCTCAATCAAATCAAAACTTTACAGCGATTACTTTCTCTTCTCTGAATTTATGTTTCTTTTTTGTTTTAAATTCTTTTATCAAATTGAGTATGCTCTACATACGATCGTAGTACTTATATATCACAGCATTTTTCAAATTGGAAGAGACCCTACAGCCTATATATCTCTTTGGTATTGTTTCAGATATCAATTGTAGGACAAGAGCCAATGGAACAGTTATTATCTTCAATCAAGTAAATATAACATTAATTGTCTGCTAAGAACTTATTATTATCGTCTACTACATTGTAAGTTATTTAAAAATTATATAGTAATCTATGATATATATCAAATATTTCAGTACATTTTACTATATAATAAACTAAAAAATTAAATTTAGTTTAGACTGGGGAATATTTAATATATATATTAGGTATTGACAAGGGCATTATTAAATTTACACACCAATTATAGTGATTACAAGTAATAACTCAATCGTAAGCAAACACTACACAGTAATACTGTTTTTTCTAATTTATCTTGATTGATCTTTGTAGTGCATACTTCTGTACTATTGTTGGAAACTGGTTTTCTATTTACGTATCATATCAATTCATACTCTTGGCAGAACAATCTGCGACCAGTCTTAATTAGTCCTAGTCAAGACAGGAAGGTTGTAAATATAACTCAGAGAGAGACAATCTATCAATCTAGGAGAGAGCTACTCTAGGGTGACAGGAGGGTCGCAGGAAGTGGCGTTCAATCGCTAAAGCTCTGCTAGAGAGGTTGGTTAGAGACATTTTTTTTGTTTAGATTTTTAAGAAAAAACGCATCACATAGTTACGAATTAGAGAAGCCACAAACACTGGAGCGTTGTGGCGTAGAATAGCACCGGAGGCCTAAAGATCAGAGCGTGCCACGCGCGGGTAAAGAGGAAGATGTTGCTCGTCACGGAGTGATACAACACATTTGCTAAATCTTTCTTTGTTCTTCCAAACACTCAGTTGCTTTCAACTTAATGGGCCTGGTTACCAGCGATAGAGTAAGACACAAGGCTTGTCTCTTATTTATTACGTGGTAGGAGACTAAAGGATTGGTCATGCCAACAAGCTAGGACGGTGGGTATGCTTTTGACACTTTATACAGAACAGTCTGGTGCTAACGACGTCAAACTTTATAAGTTAAGCAAGTCATTGAGGTAAGTACTAGGATTCCACATAAAAAATACAAGACGTCTTTCTGGCTAGATATTTCAGATAGTGTTAGTAACGAGTTCATTAAAAGAAAGCATATAGGCACATGTAGTTAATATTTAGAGAGCCGGTTCTGATTAGCTCTAATATTTAATTTGATATCCCTTCTTAGTCTCGGACGCTAAGCATTATTCCAGACACATGTCTCGTGTCGTAAATACATTGGAGGGGACGCGCAGAACCCCTCAATGAATACAGCAGGGAATAGGTTACGTCCTCTACTGCACACGGACCGGACAATTGAAGGTGCGCTCATGTGATATACTGCATCGTTGTAGTTAGATCGATGTGAAGTAAAGGAAGAAAAGAGGGTTATTTCAGATAGACAGATTAATTCTCGTCTCTACACAGCTAAAATTCCTATAGCTATTTAGCCTCAGATTAGCCTTACTGGTCAAAGCTCAACCAACTGGGTATTTGGGATAATTTCCAACGACACTATGGTTTTGTAGTTAAATATAGAATGTGTGCTGAGAAATTGTGTGAAATTATATATTCAAGATTATAAAGTAAGAGAACATCACAATAACGCGGAGGATTTATTAAAGTTGATATGCTATGTTTTGTTCCAGAGCGGATGAATTTTTGCATTTATAGTGAAGTGTATTGTCGATATAGACATTCACGCAATATAGGATAGCTGATATGTCCGATCATCTCTCCAGCTCCATACTAGAGCTAGATTCTTTCTCGAGAGATTCGAACGGGAGACTAAAAGACATTCTTTGAAATTTATAAGACGCAGAGCAAGTGTCTTATGAACTAAAACAGTTAGGTAGCTGAACTTGCTTGTGTGTGAGAGTTAGAATATACTGGGAACTAGGAGGTGAGGGTAACCAAGGGATGCGAGTTTCATTCGCATAGAGGCACTTAGGATTAGAAGTTTGGCTATTGAGGTTGTATACGCAGATTGAGTGCTCACATTCGGATAGATGACAATTAAACACAAGGTAGGAGATAAGGATAGCAGCTCTCGCAGGATAACCACAGCTGTACTTTGAGAGAAGATCGATAAGCTAAGTAAGCAATAGTTTCTCTCCGTAATCTCATAATCACTAAAGTAAAAATATATACAGACTATTTTGACACTATACAGTGTTTAACTACGAAACAAATATGATTCAACTTAATTGATAAAAGTTCAACAATATTAGCATGTATGAGTAAAAATCCCAAAAGAGGGGTATACTAGTGGAGATGGCTACAGTTGAACTTATTATAGCTTAGCCATTATCCGGCAAATGTTGCTATTGGATATGGTCAATGCTGCATACACCACGCAGTCTCACCCGAGGGTTGCCAAGGCGAAAACCATAAATTTCAGTAAGAAGGAAAAGTAAATTCGCCGATAGACCTTCGAGCACCGAAAGTCCGTACTGGCGATTCGGAAAGAAGTTGAATGCAGATTTCCAGATGATCCTAAGAAATTTAAGTTGAGACAAGTTCTTCAAAGATCTTAGATTTTAGAATACCAAAGTAAGAGCTATAAGCGGCGATAGTTAGAATGATCAAGAGCGGCTTCCTTTTTTTTCGAATAGTTGGACATTGTGCGCTCAACAGAGGGAAAGTGTTAGTATTTGAGACATAGAGAAAACGTTGAATCAGGGGCGATAGCACGGAACACACTCCTCAAAAACTACGGAGAATTGCCATCCGGCCACCTCCCTTCCTAACGTTCGTAATTTCAGGAGCCCATGCACCCGATCGAATTAATCACAGGCAAAGCATAGGACACCTAGGAGGAGAAGAAGGAGAGAGAATTTTTGAGAGTGGGTTGAGTTAGAGGAAATAGGAGGCCGAAGAGATTGGTCCTTTTCATGAGAATTACAACAGAAACCATCATGACAGCGAATAAGAGATGAAAGACAGATACATGAAGTGTAAGATGTTTTCGCAGATGCCAGAAAGATTTGTCATTAGGAGAACCAAGGAGGAGCTCACTTTCGTTTGATGAAGACCCGCTTGCTCGTCCGAAGATAATCCCTGCAAAATACGATTTCTAGCAATGAAAATTAGCAAGATGATCGGAAACGATAATTTTCACTCCCGATCGCAACTGTCCTCCTTACCGGAAGGCCAGAGAACAACACGATCGAACCATGGATTCAGGGAGAGAAAGATTTATTGAAGATCTGAATAAACCTACCATATCCATAAACGATTACAGTCCCCACCTATCGGCAGAAGTGGAGCGCCACCAGCAAGACACAAGCATCACTCCAAATTATTAGTTAAGCGTAGAAGCATACAGCAAGCTCCCGCCAATGGCCCGATCAAAAGTGCCAGAAAAAACCGTCAGGGCAGGGTGGAGCGTGTGAGAAGAAAGTATTAAAAATTAAGTAGATATAAAGGTTGTGGTCAGATTTACCAATTAGATGAGTGTGTATTTATAGAAGAAGGGAATAGTTAAACATAGGTTCAAGTGTGTTCAAGAATTGGTTGGGGACATCGGAATGTGTTGGGTCTCTTTAATTAAGTGCTACAAGATTCGTTGAGAATGCTGAATGATTAGGCCTCTCCTCCTGGATTGGTAATAGAGGAACCCAACCATTCAGTGTTTTGTACATTAATCCCCTAAATATGAGGACCTCAGTATTTAGATGAGAAGATGTAACAGTCACGTGAGAAGTAGTAAGGTATTCCAAAAAGGCGTGAAAAAGTCTTTCTGTTAGGTTCTGTTAGGAGAGCAGATTATTGTAGTTGAAGGAAGAAAAACAGATTTTAAGCCACAGAACATCGAATGATAGGAGATTCGAGATCTCGAGACGTTACAGAGTGTTAAATGTTAACAATGGCACCATATCACTGCCACTCCTTTCTAAGATCGAAATTATGAAATAAGTATGTTGACATATAAACGAGTTAAGATGATAATCCAGCCATCTGGGTCTTCAGACAGGAGCAAAAGGTTAGGGTTAAGTTAGAGAGGTGGTATTCATAAATGATATATATAATATATATATTATATATATATATATAAATAAATATTATATATATATATATATATATATATTAATATAATATATAATATATATAATATATATATATATATATAATTATTATATATATAATATATATATAATATATACTAGAAAATATATCATTATAAATAATTTTTAATATATAAATATATATGATATATATAATTAAATAGATATATATACATATATATAATAAATATTATAAATAATATATATATATATATAATATAAATATATATATATATAATATTAGTAAACTACATACATAACTAAATATCAACACAGAATTGTATAATAATATATTCTCATTATATTTAATTAATATATATATTATAATAAATAATATATATTATAATTAATTAATATATTATATATATATATATATATAGAAATTATAAATATTATATATTATATATATATAATAAATACTAATGTTATAAATACTTTAATATTATCATATGAAATATAAAATAAATATTGTCTTATTTATTATTTTTAACCTTGTCAATTTACCTATTTTTTAATATTATCATATCTTTATATAATTAAGTTATCTATTATTTTTTCTATATATTTATATGATTATATTAATCTTATCTATAGCAGCAGCATTCTTTTTCATCTATTTTTTCGTTTTTTATATTTTTGTTTTTTATTCGTTATTCGGTGTATTTAATTTAGTTTTTATTTTAATTTTGCGTTTTTTTTTTTTCTTCATTATTAATAATATTATAAATATTAAATGTCAATGGAAATGTAGTTTTTATATATTTATATATTATTTATATTTATATTATTCGATAGTTAGTGAGTAGGTGGGGTTGGAGAGTAAATACTACATGAGGTGTAGTGGGTATGGGGTATTAGGTGGAGTATATGGGAGAGGTGGGGTGGTAGTGTAGGTAAGGGGTTGCTTTATTTATTTTATATATTTTTGTATTTTATTTATTTATTATTTTCTATTTATGCTCAATATTTATTGTTGTTAAATAGTTTTTGATATTTATTTGTTTTTTTTTATAATTATTGTTCATGAGTGTTGTTGTTATTATAAATACTTCTATATCATAAAAGTCCTGGATTGAATCGATATTGGTTATGTTTTATTTTTTGTATATTGTGTGTGTGTGTATTTTTTTATAATATATCTTTATATTTTCTATTTTATATTTATTCTCTTATATTTATTCTATTCTTTACTTATATATTTTTATTTATATAATTATTAGTTATATAATTAATAGTCTATTTTGTTGTTATTGTTTTATTTGTTATTGATTCAAATCACATTTCTGATTTCGACAGGTTTGTGGTGTTGTTTATTGTATTAATAGTTATTTATAATTAGAATGATATAGTATTATATGTTCATGATTACTAAAATATCTTATCATCGATTTTTTTTATATCTTGTTATTAATATGGATGATCATATTATATTGATAAGTATAGTATATGATATTAGTATTATGTGATTTTTTCATTTCTCTTTTTATAATTGTTTTATTCTGCTATTTTAATGCTATTTATTACTTATTTGTGATATTTCTTATCTGATTGTTTACTTTTATCATTTTATTATATGTTATATTTAATTAGTGTATTTGTTTAAATGTTCATTTGCAATATATGATAATATATATTGATGTTTGTAGTTCTTTATTGTAGTGTGCTTTTTATCGATTAGTGAGAAAAAATCGAAATACAGTTTAGTTATTATTATATTAATTATTGTATACTTTAATGATGGTATTGATTATGATATAGATATTTCTTAGTTAACTATATTATTGTTTAATCTACACGTATAGTGTTTTGTATATAAGTTGATTTTGTATGTGTAATATTATGGTTAGATATTAATGTATTTATAATTCTGTATTTCACATATGTAAAAGAAAATCCTTTAACAAGACTGAATTAAAATTGATTATTTAAAATTAAAAAATTTTGTTTTATGTATGATTTATTGTGATTGTGATTTCTTGAAAAAGATTGCTAGAAAAAATTTGAGTCTTTTTATTATGGTTGACTAGTATTGTTTTAGATAATTGGTGTATTTTTATGTAGGTATATTATGTATTATTTAAGAAAATATTATGTTTTTGTATTTGTTTTGATGTATATTTTTAATCTTACTATCAAAAATTATGTGGAAATTTATTAATTATATTTTCTTAATGATCAGATTATGATTTTTTTTCGAAGAACATATGAGATAGCAACAACGTAATAATAGTATAGTATATTATATATGAATAATAAGATTATTTTAATATTATTAGTATTTTGTATTTCCTATTCTTAGTGATTGTGGTTATCTTAGGATTATTAGGTATAGACTATATCTTGGTATTTTTTAGTTTTTATGAATCTATTGGTATTTTTGTGATATTGGTGTGAAGTCTTATGATTGGATTTCTGTCTTTATAGTTATTATGATAAGTATATTATAATTATTCTTACTAATAGTAATAATTATATATAATATTTATAGAGAGATGTGTAATATATGTTATAGATTCAAAGATTTAATATATTGATATTTGCATTATTATATTTGGAATTTTTTTATAATGCAAATGTTTTGTGCATTTTACATTTTGTTTCATTGTTATTTAGCATGATTTAGATTAAGATTCATGTTATTTATAATTTAGAGATAATATCTTTATCCAAATTTTATGTGTCTTATCTTATATTCTTTCTTTTATAAACTACGTTTATATTTTTATTATAATATATACAGATATACGGTTTTTCCTCTGTTATTGTTATCATGAATGATTAGATAATATATATTTAACTTTTTCTCTACATCATACATGTTATATAAATAAATTTTTCATTCATTTCATTTGTTTTTTTATGCAATCAGTACATTTCTTATCTCACTTATCTCTTACTTGGTCTTCTTCCCACCCGACGTATAGCGTAACATTTTGCTGGGTTCTCTCACATCTTTCATTCTTTAGTAAACAAATGTGCTTTACCCTCTCAACTTCTTTGTTGTTCCACAGTATCACAGAAAGATGCCGTCAGTTCAGCTACCTAATTTCATCAGACTTTCTCCTCTCATCTTACTCTACTTGCTCCGATATAAGTCTTTAAACCTTTCATCTCCGCTTCGCGTCCACTTACTTCTGGTTTTTGTGTTGTCAGCGTTAGTCCGTTCTCTTTCGAATCATATTCGATGCAGAGTGCTCTCTGAAAGCTATTGTGGTATAAAATGACTACTTCACTTGACTTCATTGCACTATGCTTTATCTTCAATATCTGGTACAGTTGCCTTCAGTCTTCTGAAATTTTCTGATCTTATCTCGATCTCTCATGTGTCATCTCCCTCTACGAATTTAACCGTACTCCAAGGTAACTGAGCTTTCGTAGTCTCGAAACCGATCTTCGATCAACCTGGATCCACTCTATCTTCGGTTCTCGAAATCTTCATCACTTCTGTCATTTCTCTTTGCTTCATATCCTCTATTTACTAGAAACTTTTATTGTCATTCAACACCTTTATTAATGTCTCCTTATCTCTCGTTCACCATCTGTATATCTTATTTACAGAATATATATACCAATAGCATTCCTCTACCTCCTCCATGCGAGCCATTCTTGTACAATTTCTCCATATACACGAACAAAAAGTAGATCATACCGATTTGTTACTCCATTCTCACCATCAAAACAATTCACATCAACCCATTTTTGAGTTTCTAACACATTTTCATTCCTATGCTGCATTAATATTCTATTACCAAGATATATATATATATATATAATTAATATTCTGAGTTTTAAGTTTCCGTAGTATGCTGGTTTCACATATCATTTTCCATAGCTTTTTCCTATGCACCGTGTCAAAAGCTTTCTCTAATCGATAAAAAGATACATAAATGTCTCTTCCCTACTCCCAGTTTTCTCATTATCATCTTCAAGCGAAATCAGAATCAGTTATGTTCTACTTTCTTGGTCTAAATTCCATGTTGTGCTCATTTTACTTATTATCCGACTAATCTTCTCTCAGTCTTTTTTCCAATATCTTCTCATATACTTTGCATGCATGCGTAAGCAGGATATTCCTCTATTGCTAGTTGTTCTACAATCTTATTTCAAGTTGGCATATAAAAATGTGTACAGTAGTGTTCATAGAAGTTTATTTGATTTGATTTGAGTAAATTACTATACTATACTTATATTTATATATAAATTAATATTTAGTATATATATTATATTTATATATTTAAATAATAATATATATATTATAATATATATATATATATTATATATATAATATTATAATATATATTTATATTATATTATTATATATTTAATATATATATATTTATAATATATAATATAATTAAGTATGTATTATATTTATATATATTATATATATCTAATATATAATATATAATATATATATATTAATTAATATATATATAAATTATAAATATATTATATACTATTATTAGTACTTACATTGACAATTATTACATTATGGACTTATCC
>JABUQX010053329.1:0-30000 GCA_015478945.1 Trachelipus rathkii
TATATTAATACTTTACTTATCTCTAGTATTAATCTTATTATTAGCTATACTACTATTATAATACGTTATAATAATATTATATAATATATAATAAATATATATATTAATATATATATATATATATTATATATATAAGGTCCGTGTACGCTCTTATAACGGAGATATATATATACTAAGAGATTTTGCTGAGTTTAATAATGATATATAACATATAGCTACTTATATGGGTGGGTTCTCACTCGCCTACAATTCTCTTTATCAACATTTCTGCCGCAAAACAATAAAAGGCTCTGCGTGCTCCTATGAATTAGAGATATATAAATGATAGCATATACAATGTATACCACGTTGAATGGTGGTAAACTTGTAAAATATAATATATTATATATATATTAAATATATTATATATATATATTATATATAATATTAATATATATATAATATAATATTAATATATATATTTTAATATATAATATTATATTATATATATATATATATATACTATTAATATATATATATATATATTAAGTTAATATATATATTATACGTACATTTTTAATAGTTCAAATGACATTACGGAATGGGGTTTGTATATTGTATCGGATATAGGTTGATGAAAACTAATAAGTACTAAAATATGTAAAACAATTCATTGATAAACTTGGGCAAGGATACATATTGAAATGATATTAATAATTATATATAATAATATCTATATATATATTATATATATATATAATAATTATATTAATATATAATATTAATATAAATATATATATTAAATATATTATATATATTAATATATAAATAATATATATATATATATAATAAATATTAAATAATATAATATATATATATATTATATAATATATATATATAATTATTAATTATATATATATATATATATTATATATATAGTATTAATATTATAAATATATTTTTATTAATCACACTGGTTTTTAGAACATGATACAAAGCAAAACTGTAAATAGCTGAGTATTTAACTGTCTCCATATATATTGTGGTTTGAGTATCATATCATAGAATCGATACTCGTCTTTTCATAGCACTCTGTCCAGGGTAAAAAAAAATGTATCTGTCGTCACTGCTGCTCCTCATTGAAATATGCGTAAACCGCCAATAAAATAAGTTAGTAATCTGTGCACGCTCCTATTGTGTAAGTGCGAACGGCATAAACTGCTATTCAGTCGCCTGTTCTCTTTTTACACACAAATATGCATTAAATAGACTTGTACTTTTTTTAATTCGCACTTAGACCACTAATTACATATCGCTCTCTTTTCATCTCAAAATAAAATCTAAACATAATGTCATAGTCGCGTATAAGTTTGTGCCTTTTATGTGCACACACATTAAGGACACTATTTCTAAGAGTCATCGGCACTCTAGTCTTTTACACAAAAGAGATCGAGTTTGATATTCATCGATATGCAATTATATCTAGAGCATCCAAATCATTACTAAATATCCGCGCTTTGATCATCTCCATTATGAGGTGTTGAGTATATCATTAGGCCGAAGTAATTAGCCAATCACATTGTTCACATGTTATTCATATCTCCAATGTCAAATTTTACTATATATATATACTACTGTCACTTTATTACATATTTATTTTTAGGTCAAGTAAATAAATGTATTTCTCACAAACAAGGAACAAGCTTAATAATTATTATAAGTTATTCACTGTACTTATGATTTAATAATTATTCAAATATATTAACTACATAAAAATTTGAGTTTATAATAAGTAGAATCAAACATATACATAACTCACTATAATATTATATATAATATAGTTAAAAATTTACTATACTATTGCTCCACCACTATATTCTATAGACTAATATTATATATATGAGTAAGTGAGAATAGAATTAGAATTAGAATATATAAATATATTATATCATTGCAATCGTGAGACCATATGGCAATATATATACATAGTAAGGGTAGGGAGGAGTAGTAGTAGGCACTGGCTTCCTCATCAACTACTAAACTTGTAGCGAATTAAAAAATAAATTGAATACTATATTATATGTATTATTGTCGAACGTATAACGTCTATTGTTAAAGTGGTTCATTCAGTTACGCCGCTACATAGATTAGGGGGTAGTAACTTGCCCTAAAGCGAACCATTCCAAGCACGATCTGAAGAGAGACTAGTAGTGATACGAGCTAAGCTGCTCCCTGCAATCGTTCTACCGTCTTTATTCGACCATCAAAACCTCCGCCTATTCGCACACGCTCACCAGCCGTCCGAGACGTAGTACTGCCGTTATCGTTACTTCCGCAGTCTCCGCTAATAATGTGTGATTCACAAAAAGAATTTTAATATTAATACTAAATCGTATATATCCTATAACAAAAAAATTATTTATAAATATTATAAAAAAAAATTGATGAATATTTACAAAATCTCAAGATTTTCCACTTCCTCTCATGTCCATCTTTCAAAGGACAGAGATCCATATTGACCTTACAAAAAGAAATTAGGTGCTCAAAAATTAAAAGCAGTTAAGGCGCCTCTTTGCCCTCAAAATATTCCCCACCAATACTAAATATTTGCCTCTACAGCCGCAGAACTAGGGAGTGGTGTATTATATTTTATGAACAGTTTCAACAAATTATTCGGCCTATGCTGAAAGGGAAAGATTGTCCTTGGTGAGAGGAGTGCTGAATGTTAGTTCACTTCCAGCAGTCCATTGCTATTTAAGGTCCTCATCTAAATCATTCTGCCTCCCTTCTGAAATTTTTTGACCACCCTCTGTCCACCCATAAGAAGGTCTATTTCGTCAAGACTTTAGTAGAAATCCATGAAAGCCTCGACTCCCTGCAGAGTCGATGCTAATGCTACGTATCAGCTCGGTAGCTATATATATATATATAATATATATATATATTATATATATATCACCCGTTAGCTTGATAAATAATGATAGTTTATCCGCTATCGTTATTTTATATATATATATAATATATAGTACGTTTCTTATGAGAGAAAGGATAAAATATAACTATAGTAATGTAGCCGTTGTTTAAACTTCGTTCTGTGTAACACCCAAATATATTATATATATATATATAATATATATATTATATATATATATTATAATATATATATATATATATATTATTAATATACGTTATTATAATTTTAGCTTATTCACTTATATACTTTAATTACGAGTATCTTAGGATTATTCATGAGTGAGATTATTGTGTTAAATATTAAAATTATTCAACATTATCATTATATTATTTATATAATAAAAACATACAATCACTCATATATTTGGGTGTTTATACACACAGAATTTATTCTTAGATTAGTGCCCGCATATGTCACTCTATAGTAAGTAATGATTATAAGTTCTAACTCCCTAAATAGTTAGAAGATTGAGTGGTTGAGAGCTCAAGTCCACCTCAGATCTATAACAGTCCGAGATTAATATTGATTATTTGCTCATATTCATCATCAATAACTTTCGTTGGCATAACCTCTACTAAGAGACATGTTGACGCTATCTTATTATCTCTTGAGAAGTCTATACTCTTTGCATTAAAAAACACAAACCATATCACCAGTCTTAATATCACTCACACACATACATATAATATATTTATAAATCTATCAAAATATTAAACTTCACTCATAGTCTATATCATCTTGTATTCAGTGCTGCTCAAACTATCCATATATCATAGAATATCTTCTTTAATCACACGTTAACTGATAAAGGTTACTGTTCCCTCTCTCATCATATCTCTTTAAAAATGGTGGCGGCGTAACCTCTTAATAAGAGCGGAAAAACGTTTACCTTTTTATATATGATCTTCGCTACACACGCTCGCAACCAATTCCCGCTAATTTCCTGACGACTCCGGCAACCCTAAACTCTGCTATCCGCCCTATTCATAGGTAGCTCTCTCAACTTCTTTCAGATCTCGCAGGCACACGAGTAGAACATCCAGCGACTAGGAAACTAAAGAGGTGGCAAAATATAGCCAAATCAAACGCGTAGTCTAGGTCACTACATTACACATTCTAGATATCATTTCATTAAAACTATACGATCCCTCTATGCCCAACCATATATATAATAATATATATATATATATATATTATATAATTATATTATATACTATATATATATATACCCACCTCTATAATATTCTTATTACAATACCCCAATCCTAATTAAATATAACAATTTAGACCATATCACTCACAAGTTAAGAACATAGAACATATCCCCCACTTAAGCTCTACTCTACTACGCGTGATTGGTAGAACAGGGTAAAAACTCAGGACTATTCCTAATCAAACTATATCCACTCAGTGTTTAACCTTGTCTTTGCTCATATTCCATTGAACTACGTCATTAGATTTTTTTTTTATCTCATATTTATTAGATTGTCTCCAATGTTATCAAAGAAGCTTGACCCAACACCTGAATAACTTATATCAATAACACCTGCACACATAGGAGAGCTTTCCTCTATATTAGAGCTGGAAAACATACAATGATTCAAAGCCTAAGTTTTGCAAGATAAATATTTTAATAATCTCACTTATAAAAAACATAATCTGTCATTATTGTTATATTCTTCTTTACACTCAATTATTTTCTCATATCACAAAAAATTTGGTAAGTTAAATGTATAACGAGAGGATCTAACATACATATCCTCATATATATACACTTCTAAACGTCACTTGTCACCTTTAATATAATCATGAATATAATATTCCATTATCAGCTACACTAGACGCATAATCAAGCGACTAGGAAAATATATACACTAGTAATATCCTGTGATTATGGCACTATTCTAATATACTATCAAACTTAATAGACTAAGTTCAACAAATTATCGTTATGTTACAAGTTGCCTTACCTTTCTGATCACCCTTACTTTAATATTATAAGGGTATTATTACTGCTTACTCTCATTATTACATAATTACCCTACGTGAATACTTTAATATTTACTACACTATGTTATGAGTATTAACCAACAATGTTTTAGTTTCATTTTAAGAGCAGTCAGTCTGTTATTATCTGACTTATGCATAAGCAATACGAATATCCTCCATTTTTTATTTCACTCAGAGTAATTACACATGTCTTAAAGTATATTTCAGTGCAGTCTTGGGCTATTCAGAGCCTCTTATGCGTGTGGTATTCGAACGT
Source organism: Trachelipus rathkii (assembly GCA_015478945.1). Classification (NCBI taxonomy): domain Eukaryota; kingdom Metazoa; phylum Arthropoda; class Malacostraca; order Isopoda; family Trachelipodidae; genus Trachelipus; species Trachelipus rathkii. The sequence continues at coordinate 5,220 of JABUQX010053329.1, forward strand.
GAGGATCGAAGTTTCCCTCTCACATGTCTCGCCTCATTTCGTCTCTGTATTGATCCGTCTCTAACCCTAAACTATAATAAATCGTTACCTGTCCATATAGAGCTTACTCTATTATCCTTGAAGGTAATTGTTTTATATTCATTGTATATTTTTCTATATCCTGTGTAGGTTAGTGGCATAAGGTCAAAGTAATCATAATTATGAAGAATACATTACTAATATTAATTTAATTGTTTACACAATACAAGAGACTATGTCTTCAGTCACATCTTCACTAATAAGATAGAAATTAGCTGGAAAATAATTTAATCCTTCCTACATATACTTCTACTCATCTGAGGTATTTATGATCGACTTTCTCTCAAGACGTAACATTCAATCTTATAAATAATATATATTTCGAGACTTTTGTAATCATGACCGTTACCATACTTTATAAATTCATTGAATTAGAGTATCAATTAATACTAATAACTAATTATATTTAAAAATAAAAAAAAAATAAAAAAAATACTTGTATACCTCCCTCAAGGGTATATCAATTTCTGTAAGTAACTTTTCCAGAACTTTTATATTCACTAGTTCACCATATCATATAAATTCATTGTTTGTACATATATCATTAGACAATAAATAAAAAAATCTAAAGACATATAAAAAATAAAAGGGCATAATATATATATATACTATTATATTATATATTAATATATTCATATATATAATATATAATATATGATAATATATAATATATAATTTAATATATATATTATAATATTATATTAATATATATATAATATACATATATATATATATATATATATTATATTAATATATATATATATAATATATATATTAATATATATATCATGATATATAATTATTAAATTATATAAATATATATTATTATATAATATATTATATATTATATATATATAATATATATTATATATATATATATATATATATATATATAATTATTAATAATATCAAATGAACCTGTAAAGGAGTTGATGTATGAATGTGAAGTAAAGGCACGGTAAACTCAGAGAGAAATATTAAGAGTGTGTATATTATAAGATAGCGAAATTAAATTAATATAGTGGTTAAGTTAGTATCAGAGAATCAACCACTCATTATAGATACAGAAGAAACAGTCAATAAATAGAGAGAAGTTAGGTAACTGAAGTAAGGAATGCACGAATTATATGGACTGAAGGGAGATAAGAAATTGATTAGTACTAAATAAGTATAAGTGAGTGTGAGCGGAGGGTTTTATGGTAGGGGGGTATGAATTGTGGACCTGGCATACCCACGGGATGATCCCTATACATAAACCAGATATTCACAGTGGGTTGTCCGTACAGTGTGTTATGAATAGGGTTGGAAAGGTAAAAAAAACAAGCTCGTTATTTATTTCTACTGAGAAAAAAAACGGTTAATATTTTCATCGAAATAAAAACACTAGCTATGAAAATATAAAACTATAGATAAAATATATTTGAGTTTTTTCTCGTTTTATTATTCAATTAATGGTAGATTACACTATAGTATTGAATGCTAATTATGATTAATTATAATTTATGACAATATATGTCATTATTAATAATTTGGTACATTTTTTTGGTTCACAAATTTCCAACAAGGTGAAGCCATACTTATGAGTTGTGTTATACAAAATTTTTATATGGAGAGTTATTTCACATATATTTATTTTAATATTTATATATTCTGAATTTGTCAAAATTACATTATAATAATATAATATATACTATGTTTTTAAGTGACTTATCATTAATAGTTTTCTTATCATAACTGTATTTTCAAGCTTCATAACTATTTTATATCATAATTAAATTATTTATACATAAATATTTAAGATAATGACCACATATATTGACATAAAAAGTCGTGTGATATACTAGATACTTATTATTATTATAAGTAGTATATAAAAGGTAGTCAATGGAGTACATCCCTCGCATTAGAAATTATTACATTTGTTGAGTTGTAAGATCGTTTGCAATACTAGTAATTTATATTGCCATTAATAATCTAGCCTAGGAATTCTGGAAATTTGCCACTGAAAGTAGAGATGATTATGCTAAGGCAGCTAAGCTTAGGAGTCTGTAAATGCTTTTGCTCTTTCACCACTTTCACATAAACTTATCTCGAGGGCACTTATCTAAATAACGCACTTGAAGTATATCAGACTTAACATCATTTTAATTCATAATTATATATATATGATGAGGGCTGATCACGCTTGATTAGAGCAGTGTAATAATTGAGACTTGACAGTAGTCTCTAGCAGCACAGTAGTTATATTCACGTACTTACAAGTAGTGATCTAGGGAGTCTGGTATGAGGACTAGTGATTAGTGAATCAAAAGTTGATATATTCCCATAATCACTCACATATTAATTTAATTATATGATATATTTTAATTATATACCTTCATTTCATTTATACAATATACTGGTATATAAATATATTTTAATTTTAAAATTATTAGTAATTTCATTTTGCAAGTCACTTTATTAGAGAGTTTTGTCAATCAGACATCTGCATTAGCACTTTCATCTACGGCATTAACAGATAATAATTTATAAACGTAAATTTAATTATAAAATATATGTATAATATAAATGATACTAAATTAGTAAAATAACCATATAGTTAAATTTATAAATGTGACAGCGCTATACTAACAGCAGTCTGCAGGCTACAACCTCCTGTAAATTGTAAAGGAAAACAATTGATAAAATATAAATATCAAATTATATAACAAAACAAAAGATTTATAATTTTATTGCTTAATTTTATTACTGAAAGAAACATAAATGGGAATTTATATTTTTATTGTATTTATTAATATTTCAGATAATCGAAATTTATTATCAGTAAAATAAGTTATATTTGTAAATATTTATGATTTCGAATGTTGTACAAATAATTATTTCAATATATAGTTTATACTTATTAATTATTATTATTTTTAATAAAATATATAAATCTTTATTACCTTTTAATTTATTGTTAGAAAAATATTCAGTAAAAAACTGAATAAATATGCGCATGAGGAATGGAATACTGAATAAATAATATTATTATACTTATGGATTATTTTTATTCATAAGGATACAGTTCCGATACAGTTGTAAAAAACAGTTTTAAATTATCCATCATATTACTCCTGAGTTTATATCTGAAGCCCTAGGATGATTTTTTGACTGTGATGGGCTCGCACTTAAGAGGTTAATTATGAGGGGTGTGAAGATTGTAGCAAACGATGTTTAGTGTGGAATTTATTATTGGATTATAAAGGATATTCTTTACTAAGAGACTTTAACGCTCTATGACTTATATTATCTAACATTAAGCTTACTATTTTTATTTCGGTGCATGTTAGCACACCCTACTCCATCTGTGGGAAAAGTGAAGGGAGGATAAGGTTTAGAAAGAATATATATAATATATATATATATATAATATATATATAATATAATATATATATTAATGATTATTTAAATTATTATTAAATTTAATATAATTTATAATAAAATATGAATATAGGTGTGTAAAACTACATAGAATGCATATGAGAAGAAAACGGAGAAACTGGATCTATAGTATATCCACATTATATTATAATAGCGTTTTTTGGCTCGAAGAAGTGAGGTGTAACAATAAGACATGGATATACACCCAAAACGTAAGTAAGTATATACGCGAGTATAGTGTGATTAGTGTGTGATATGTAGTTGTATGTATATGTAGTTAGTGTAGTGTGTTTAGTTATAGTAGCTGCGTGTGGTGTGTTGTATCGTGTATTCTTAAAATATAATTAATTAATTCGCTATGATAGTAGAGCGTGGATAATTATTGCACTCACTGCGGCGCTAGCACGCTGAGTACGGGCGAGGAACGCGGAAATATTTGATGCGTATATTATATACCTTATAAGCAGGGTCTAGCTCACCTCTCATGAGTGATGGACAGGTTAACGTAGTACGTATAATAGGCTCATGGAGCTCAGGTGAGACTGAGGAGCGGACGCACCAGCGGTGCGGAGTGGTGAGTTGACTTTGCTGGGGTGTGTGGGGCTTTGTCAGCGGCTTGAAGTGCTGTGTAGTGGGTGTTATAACCTAAATCATATGTACACTCATCGAGTTGATGAATATATTGGATACATCAACTATCTTTATTTCATGCTAAAGATGATATAAACTTATATAATTAAACTCTCCTTCCAAAGTATTATGTGAGTATTAATTATTCGTATGATTAAGAATGTAGAATATTCAAATACACTTTAGTAGAAAAATTACAGAGATACAAAGAAGAACTATCATATTTCAGCTATAGACCATTATGTAGCTACAGACGTTCAAAACAGTCACATAGACGTATATAGATTGTCAGAAAATGAGTTGTCGAGATGCCTAAGAGATGATAAAATGAAACATCTTAACACAAGCCACAACTAATATGATATGTTTTTAGAGGCACACAAGTTATAATTCAAAAAGATCATGATGAGATAAACTCTATCGATCCTAACTCGTACACAACGATTACGAAGGTAATCACATATATGAGGATTAAGGATTATTTACGGGACCATATGCAGATAGCGGCAAACTACATTTCCTATACTCCTATACACACCTTTATATCTCAAAACAAGCTATACTTTATTCAAGCTGAGGATTGTGTGATCCAAATTGAGCACGCTTCAGTTATTGATAAATAAATAATATCTTATAAAAAATAATATATAAATAACAAGAATTATCTTGTCTAATAAATCTGAGGAATTAAGCTTATTGAGAACCCTGTGTATATTTATGGACTTAATCCCATAACCTTGAGATACAAAAAGGTACTTCTCCACCTAAATATAGACCTTAAATTTAGGCTATATATAACGCAGTTAATTGTCATTAACCTATAACAAAATTTACAATAGAATAAAGGTATATATCAGTTATTTGAAATATTATATTAATTTATATGAACTCATGGAATTAGGTCTAATAATACGAGAGCCTATTACTATGCTGGATGATATACAAAATAAAATAAGTATTTAATATTTTTATTTAATTTAGGCTTAAAGTAGTTATTTCAACACATTTTACAGAGAGAGGTCATTTCGAGACTGTTTATTCTCGATCACTACCAGACTCGTAGAACTCACGAGCGTTTTTGCGTGCGCTCATGGGTGAAATGTTGGTCTAGTTACACTTTGTGATGGATCAGTGATGTCTTTATTTCTCTCTCTGTGTAAATGACAAAGACCCTACAAGTTTGATATCTCATAATTGTAGAACATTTTCAACTTACCAACTACATATGTATCAATAGATTGACACTAACTTCTGGTAATTCATAAGAGACAATGTAACGGATGATATTATAAATTATAATTTAAATTAAACTTATGAGAGACTAATCAGATGCTAATTTAGTTTCAAAGTTCTTTTTTGTAATGAGAGAGATTTCCACTAAATAATAGTGCTATCGCATATATGAAAATAATTGAGCACTTATTTTGGATTCTATACATAAGAGGATATACGAAAACAATTTTATAGATAAATGGATTTACAATTAGGAATATCCACCTTGTTTCATCAGTGGTTAATACTTCATCACTTCTACTGGCCAAGCATGTATCAGGACGTAATACGTTTTTGTTATTCTTGCGACATTTGTCAGCGTACGTGTTCTAAAGGGACCATATTAACATTATCTGGAGATTGCAACATAACAAAAATATGGTCGTTTAAAAACGAAGGAGTTGATACTATAAAAGCAGTTCTAGAGAAAGCCAGTAAACAAACAAACAATCAATTAAACAGAATTAAAATCGGTAAGTATAGTTGCTATGACAAAAGTATAGCGTTTTAGATGTACAAGAGGGCGTTGCTCTTATGGAACAAAACAATTCTTAGAAAGTTTTCATGATATATATATATAATAATGACCTGACTACTATAATAATACTTAATATAACACTATGATTACTAATAGTATATATATATATATATATATTATATATATATATATATATAAGTGATATTATAACTTTCTCATTGTTAATAGAAGTATTCTTTTAATTGTAAGTTTTATTTTAAATAATTTCAATTTAAAATTATTAGTATAACGTATATTTATTGTACATCAATTGATAGTTATTATATATTATATTAATATTAAAATAATAAAATGTAATTAACAAGTAATTAACAAATCATCCCTCATATGTTTCAATAAATATATATATATATATATATATATAATAATGTTGTTTGCCTGAGGGATATATCGTAAATTATCAGAATTCTTGAAAATCATTTTAGTTTTATAAATATATATATTTTTATTAAATGAATATATATATATTAAATATAAATTAGTATATATATATACTGAGTGATTAATTAACATTATAATAATGTTTTTAATTAAAAATTATATAATATATATATTTAATATATATATACGGTTATATTATATATATATATGTATATATATATGTATATATATATTATAGTATAGTATGTGGTTAGTGTATGTTAGTGATTAGTTATATGGTGGTGTTAGTGATGATTGAGTGTTGTGTTTATTAGAGCGTGTGCTGAGTATGTTGTGTAAGCGTGCGTGGGTGTAATGTAGTGTTTTTATTGGCTAAGTAGCTATATAGGCGTTCGCAGGAGTGAGGTATTATGCAATATGTTGTCATACTTTATATTGATAGTAAGAGCATTCTTCATTCTCTTCAATCTTACAATCTTAGTATATCGCATAAACAACGGACGAGCGAAATTGAATGAGAATATTATATTACTGTCATTTTAAAGAAAAATTTCAAGGCAATTGTAATGTTCATACACAGTAGATATACTGGTACGTCATGTTATATAAGGTAATTATGCATGAATACAAAAAACCTAAAAAACAAAAAAATCAACTCACCATATATATAAATATAATAAATATATATATATATATAAATTATATATAATAATATAATAATATAATATAATATTAATATATAATATTAATAATTAATATATATAAATATTATATATATATATATATATATATATATATATTATAATATAATATATATATATTTAAATATATATAATATTATAAAATTAATTATATATATAATAATATATGGAGTTCGTGTTACACATTAAGTACATACCATTACCCTATTTCCGGACATAAACGTATTAAAACCAAACAAGTTATATAAATTACTATTATATAATAATAATTAATATAATAACATAATAATAATGTATATATTAATATATATTTATTTATATATTATAAAATATAATATATATATATATAATATTTAATATGAAGACCATTTATAATAATTAAATAGTTTAATTATCTTTCGAACTAAATATAACAAGAGTACTAAAATATCAAAAATATATATATATACTATATATATATATATATATATATATATATATATATATATATATTCAATGAGAAAGACATGGTCGTTATCAGGAGAGCATGATAAGTTGTAAAAGTGAGGGAAAATAACAGATAGAGAGGCAATTAAAAAGCAGGATGTAGAAAATATCAGTTGAAAGATTTTATTAATATATTAAGAAGCAAGAAAAAACTTTCAGTATCAAAAAAAATTATACATACATATCGGTATAATAAGTTATATTTTTTATTAATAAAATATACAATATTTTATATATATTTTATAAAATATTGTCGATTTACGATATTATATATTTGTTCCATCGTCTTTTTTCCATTTTTAAGCTAAGATATAAGCTTGATCGATGACGCCTTACAACACCAAACTCAATAAGCCTAAAATTCAAATTTTCTTCCAAGGAACGTAAAAGGAAAATCAAGAAATTTATATTCTATATACACATGCATAGAATTATATTCATACACGAGGTAAAACCCTTCAATACTTGAAAATAGCTAAAATACATTTTAATAATTTTGTGTACATAATCCTACAACTCGCTGTATTGATGTATCGATACACGTACATGAAGAGAGAACATCTGAGAAGCACGAAGCGCGCTATAGTGCGTAGTTTACAACTTTCCTGCTTCTCCGTGAAAAGACTTACGACCGTTATCTTAAAATAGGACGGGCCAGAGTCAGTCTTAAAAGAAGATGTTCGCTATCAATTGCTCCTCAAAGAGAAGAAATTTTGGGAGGTAAAAATAACGCTTTGCTGTAAAGGCGAAGGAACAAGAAATAAAAAGAGCAATATTATACGTATTCTTCTATTAATAGTCAAATTATGACACATGAAAAAAGTTATGGAAATTGAAACAAACACTGCAATAATAATAATAATAATAATAATAATAATAATAATAATAATAATAATAATAATAATAATAATAATAATAATAATAATAATAATAATAATTAATAATAATAATAATAATAATAATAATAATTATTATTATTATACAAAAAGGGATTTTATTCGCAACTATGATTATAGTTTTACATTTATTCGCATTAATATAATATTATAATATAATATTATAATACTGTTTCGAGGAAAAATAAAATAAAAGGAACTTTCCTTTTTCTCAAAACCAACGAGGTGCCATTAATAGCTGTCGACTTCTTCTAACGAATTTTCGCATGTGTAAACAACTAAGACCCGAATGAATGTTACTTAAAAGGCAAAGTCTGTTCTCTTTCGCTTGGTTAACAGCCTGGTTAACAGACAATGAAAGGGAGAACCGACAGCTTGTAGTCGGTAACAGACAAGTGAAGGTCTGTTTATAAAGTAAGTCGAGGAGGTTTTGTCTAAAGAACATGACCAAGACTAATGGATCTTCTCTAAAGAAAGGAAGTTGTGGTCGTTGTTGAATATTAAATGACTTTGTTTTTCTCGTTTCGAAAACCACGAGCAGCCAACGGATTTTTTCGGGATTCTTAACTGCCAGAAGGAGGGCGTTTTTTTCTCATAGATGCTCAATGGGTACTCACTGAATAGACCCGCCCACACGGAAGGGACATCATCCAGTTACGATACCCAGGGGCTATTGATACCCGCCTTTAAGGAGGGGTTTTGCCACGGGGTGGAATTGTGACTGGGTTTTAACAGGGAGTTCTTCAGATTTCCTTGGCGAGGAAGGTGTTATTCTTTGTTCTTTAGTGCTGAACTTTGTTCATTAATTCACTTCGAATAAGATGTGATCGCAAACACTACTTTAAATCACAAACTTCGAGTCTGTGCTGTAAATAAGTGATTTAAATACTATTGTGTATTTCGATGTATATTAATTACTTTAATTTTAGAATCTTTAATCTTAAATCGTAGCAATATTCATTCGTGCATTTATTCAAATTGTGATACTCCCGAGATTGCTTTTCAACGAGGACAGATTTGTGTTTTGTAAATATTTGAAATCTGATTTCGCGAACAGAATGCGCTATGTTCGTTGAACTGTATATACCTCTTTTTAATATTAAGACAAAACCCGATTTTGTTTCCACTTCCGAAATGAAATATAGTCTACGGGTTATACCTCTCCGCTTTCAGTGACATTTTCACTTTAATGCGCTATTTGTACATAGGTCGCTTAATATTAGTGTCTCACCTGATATTCATGCATGCTAGTGTAATTTAATTCTCGTTGCTCGTTTGCCCGTCGCAGGTATCGCGACGCTCTCAACTTTCTCTCTCGTAGAAGAGGAGAGAGGAAAACAGGTTTGATTTGTTTTTTGTATGACATCGGTGGTGAGTATTGATTCCTTTTCGTTTTACTATTAAGATGTCGAGGTGACAACTCTGTAAAGTTGCGGACTATTTCCTTTGTATCTGAAGCCCCTTTCTTTTTGTATTACATGAACCCCCCCCCCTCCAGAACGAAGCCTATGTGATCGTGCTTCTGTCGGGGCGTTTTAGCTAAGTTAATTTTAAGGAAGTGAATGGTTGTGTATGTGCGAAAGAGGTCCCATCAAACTCTGTGATCACAACAAGGAATGGGATCTAACCCCACACCTTAATTTAAAATCACACATCATTCTATTGCTGTCCATTCAGTAGAACTATCGTAGATTACTAACCATCTTGAAGTTGTAAACACCTAGCCATTAACAATCTTGTTTCGACTTCTTTAACCACCTTTCTCATTTACCTTCTATGGCATGCATTCTTCGACTTTCTTCTACCTATGATCAGGGACTCCGCGATAGCGGGTCTACGAGATATTGCATGTTCTTCTCGTAGGGCAATTGGAGGCTTTCTCGGCCCCCTTCAGGGGTCTGCTGTTGATTCTTCTCTCCCCCCTTTTTAGAGTGTAAAGTACGCGAGTGACTGCTTCCTTCTCAGTCATTCATATCTCCCCCTGCATATATATCCAAAACTTATCCATGATATATTTTTATGACACAAATACTATACTTATAATTGGCCAAAGAATCTCACCTCCAATCTTTCTATTCGAATGATAGTATTATCAGAGAATAGTAAATGAAGGTGGGAACCTTTGTGAAGATGTTACTTAAAGTGGGGGACAGAGGGGAACCCATGCTTAGTCCAGATGTTTGTTTATAGAAGGTGTTGTTATATTGAAAAAAGTTATGTTGAAGAGAAAGATTGATCAATTGTTTAATAAGTGAAAAAGGATATTGTAAAGATATGTCGTTTTCAGTGAGAAATTGTTCAAGTAAAGAGAGTGTGAAAGGGACAGGAACAGATGTAAACAGAGAAGTGACGTCAAAACTTACTAAATGGTGAGAACGAGGGTTAATGTTATGTGTTTTGGATATGAAGTGCTCAGTGTTTTTTAAATGGGAATTCGAAATATTACCTATTAACGGTTTTAAAGTGTTGGAAAGCCATTTAGAGAGTTTGTAGGTGGTACTATTGGTATTTGCAATGATGGGGCGTAAAGGAATGTGTGTTTTATGTGTTTTTGGTATCCCGTAGAATTTAGATAGTTGTGTCATGTGAGATTTTAAAGTGTCGTGAAGAGGTAGATCGTTTTTTAAAATTTGTTTTAGAGAACTATTAAAAGCGTTATGGGAGCAAGTTTGGGGGTTTTTAACAAGGGGGGTATAGGTATCGGGATCAGAGAGGAGAGACAAGCACTTACTATGGTAGTCTGCTAACGACATAATCACAATGTTTTGTCCTTTATCCGATTTTGATATACATAGGTCAGGTGTGTTTTTTAAGGAATACAGGGCCGTGTAAAATTTTTTGGGAAATTTCTTGACTTGGAGGGTATTAGCGATGGAAGAGATCAAAAAACCTTTAAACAAATCTTGATTAATATCAGAAGAGCGGTAAACTTTGCGCCAACGATCAAAATCAGCAAAAAACTGCAACCATGGGTCATCATTATCCAAAGAAAGAGACAAACCGTATCCCAAAAGTAAACTTTCGTCTTGGGATAGCACGTGGGTTGAAAGGTTGATAATTCTGCCAGTATCAGACTCTTTCGTCCAGTAACTATTTTTAAAGATGAGATCAAATTTTTTATTTAAATTAATTTTTTTCTTACTATGATATTCTTTTTAAAATGAGCCTGGTTTAATAGTTCAACAAAAAATTGATGCTGGCCTGGAAACTGTTGGTAAAAATTAGTCTGAAACATATGAAACGATTTAGTAACAATTCTGAAAGTTTCTTTTATTTCTCGTTTGATGTCGTTTACTTTTTCCAATAAAATGCTTCTACATGAATCCGGAAAAGGATTAGAACTGTTTAATTTAATGCAGGACGGGAGCATTGTACGAGGTATCACCATATTATCTAAGCAATCACGTATAAATTTTAATTGTAACTTTTTAGTGTGTCCTAATATCATTTTTGAACGATATCGAAGAAATAATTTGCGAAGGTTAAAATCTAACACAGTTACACCGGGCATTTTTTTATAGTATAGATTTTACCAAACTTTAAAACGTTTGCAAATATTTACTAAGGTTTGATTGCCCTTTAATTAATTCAGCTATTCATTAAAACTTTTTAATTAAAACATATTAAAATATTTCACAAAACAATTTAATTAATTTGACATTGCTATATAACAATAATATAATGCCCAAAATGACGGGCCCACTCTAGCTTTCGTCTGTTCTTTCTTTCAGACCTTGTTCAAGAGTAAGAGTTCATTCCATAAATTTTAAGCAAAGAATAAATTTTTTTAGTTGGATGTTATTTTTTTTATTTTTCTTGACGATCCTAATGCTATATTCTGAATGAAGTCTATTTTTAGCTCACCGTCTTGTTTATTGAAGTTCCCTGAATTTTTTATGAAATATGCTTCAATAATTTTTCTTTTATTGATTTGTGGGGCAGAGGAGATTGGTTGCATATTTTGAATATCTATTGTATGATTCCGGGTTGATCTGTGTGTTACCAACGCTGAATTAATTCTGCCAGATAGCAAATCTTGTTTGTGTTGCTCTCGACGCCTTTCAAAATCATTTGTCTCGCCATAATATGAGTCAGAACAGTGTAAACAAGGGACACGGTAAACCACAGGGCCTGTTTTTATATTCGCGGATTTCGGGGGACAAAGCAGCTTTTTTAGCAGTAAATTATTGGAAGGAACAATATTAACATTTTGAGGGATAAACTTTTTTATGGGACCCAAAGGGATATGGGGGAGGGGCAAAAAGGAACTAGTAGGTTTTTCTCTTGTGTTAACTCCAGACTACTAGTAAGTGCTTGTCTCTCCTCTCTGATCCCGATACCTATACCCCCCTTGTTAAAAACCCCCAAACTTGCTCCCATAACGCTTTTAATAGTTCTCTAAAACAAATTTTAAAAAACGATCTACCTCTTCACGACACTTTAAAATCTCACATGACACAACTATCTAAATTCTACGGGATACCAAAAACACATAAAACACACATTCCTTTACGCCCCATCATTGCAAATACCAATAGTACCACCTACAAACTCTCTAAATGGCTTTCCAACACTTTAAAACCGTTAATAGGTAATATTTCGAATTCCCATTTAAAAAACACTGAGCACTTCATATCCAAAACACATAACATTAACCCTCGTTCTCACCATTTAGTAAGTTTTGACGTCACTTCTCTGTTTACATCTGTTCCTGTCCCTTTCACACTCTCTTTACTTGAACAATTTCTCACTGAAAACGACATATCTTTACAATATCCTTTTTCACTTATTAAACAATTGATCAATCTTTCTCTTCAACATAACTTTTTTCAATATAACAACACCTTCTATAAACAAACATCTGGACTAAGTATGGGTTCCCCTCTGTCCCCCACTTTAAGTAACATCTTCATGGAACTCATCGAACATTACCATATCTTTACACACCCTCTTCTTTCTAACACTACTTGGTTGCGATATGTCGATGACATTTTCGCAGCCATCCCTCTTCCCACTAACCCACAACACATTTTACAACATATAAACAACATACATCCAAATATTAAATTCACTATCGAAACCTCTACCAACAATTCCCTTCCTTTTCTTGACACCCTTCTCTCTTGGTCCAACACACAGAAGATACATTTTTCTATCTATAGAAAACCTACATCCACTCCAACATACATACATTGGTATTCCGCGCACACATTAAACACAAAAATAGCCACTTTATCTTCTTTATATCTTCGAGCGTTTAGGCTATGCTCTCCTCAGTCATTGAGAGCTGAAACCGACTTTATATTTAATACATTTAAAAATTTAAAATATCCCATTCACTGTATCAATAAAGCTTTTCACAAAGCCAAATTGAAGTTTTATTCAGGAGTTAACACAAGAGAAAAACCTACTAGTTCCTTTTTGCCCCTCCCCCATATCCCTTTGGGTCCCATAAAAAAGTTTATCCCTCAAAATGTTAATATTGTTCCTTCCAATAATTTACTGCTAAAAAAGCTGCTTTGTCCCCCGAAATCCGCGAATATAAAAACAGGCCCTGTGGTTTACCGTGTCCCTTGTTTACACTGTTCTGACTCATATTATGGCGAGACAAATGATTTTGAAAGGCGTCGAGAGCAACACAAACAAGATTTGCTATCTGGCAGAATTAATTCAGCGTTGGTAACACACAGATCAACCCGGAATCATACAATAGATATTCAAAATATGCAACCAATCTCCTCTGCCCCACAAATCAATAAAAGAAAAATTATTGAAGCATATTTCATAAAAAATTCAGGGAACTTCAATAAACAAGACGGTGAGCTAAAAATAGACTTCATTCAGAATATAGCATTAGGATCGTCAAGAAAAATAAAAAAAATAACATCCAACTAAAAAAATTTATTCTTTGCTTAAAATTTATGGAATGAACTCTTACTCTTGAACAAGGTCTGAAAGAAAGAACAGACGAAAGCTAGAGTGGGCCCGTCATTTTGGGCATTATATTATTGTTATATAGCAATGTCAAATTAATTAAATTGTTTTGTGAAATATTTTAATATGTTTTAATTAAAAAGTTTTAATGAATAGCTGAATTAATTAAAGGGCAATCAAACCTTAGTAAATATTTGCAAACGTTTTAAAGTTTGGTAAAATCTATACTATAAAAAAATGCCCGGTGTAACTGTGTTAGATTTTAACCTTCGCAAATTATTTCTTCGATATCGTTCAAAAATGATATTAGGACACACTAAAAAGTTACAATTAAAATTTATACGTGATTGCTTAGATAATATGGTGATACCTCGTACAATGCTCCCGTCCTGCATTAAATTAAACAGTTCTAATCCTTTTCCGGATTCATGTAGAAGCATTTTATTGGAAAAAGTAAACGACATCAAACGAGAAATAAAAGAAACTTTCAGAATTGTTACTAAATCGTTTCATATGTTTCAGACTAATTTTTACCAACAGTTTCCAGGCCAGCATCAATTTTTTGTTGAACTATTAAACCAGGCTCATTGGAAAAAGAATGCTATTACAAGGAGGAAAAAATATAATTTAAATAAAAAATTTGATCTCATCTTTAAAAATAGTTACTGGACGAAAGAGTCTGATACTGGCAGAATTATCAACCTTTCAACCCACGTGCTATCCCAAGACGAAAGTTTACTTTTGGGATACGGTTTGTCTCTTTCTTTGGATAATGATGACCCATGGTTGCAGTTTTTTGCTGATTTTGATCGTTGGCGCAAAGTTTACCGCTCTTCTGATATTAATCAAGATTTGTTTAAAGGTTTTTTGATCTCTTCCATCGCTAATACCCTCCAAGTCAAGAAATTTCCCAAAAAATTTTACACGGCCCTGTATTCCTTAAAAAACACACCTGACCTATGTATATCAAAATCGGATAAAGGACAAAACATTGTGATTATGTCGTTAGCAGACTACCATAGTAAGTGCTTGTCTCTCCTCTCTGATCCCGATACCTATACCCCCCTTGTTAAAAACCCCCAAACTTGCTCCCATAACGCTTTTAATAGTTCTCTAAAACAAATTTTAAAAAACGATCTACCTCTTCACGACACTTTAAAATCTCACATGACACAACTATCTAAATTCTACGGGATACCAAAAACACATAAAACACACATTCCTTTACGCCCCATCATTGCAAATACCAATAGTACCACCTACAAACTCTCTAAATGGCTTTCCAACACTTTAAAACCGTTAATAGGTAATATTTCGAATTCCCATTTAAAAAACACTGAGCACTTCATATCCAAAACACATAACATTAACCCTCGTTCTCACCATTTAGTAAGTTTTGACGTCACTTCTCTGTTTACATCTGTTCCTGTCCCTTTCACACTCTCTTTACTTGAACAATTTCTCACTGAAAACGACATATCTTTACAATATCCTTTTTCACTTATTAAACAATTGATCAATCTTTCTCTTCAACATAACTTTTTTCAATATAACAACACCTTCTATAAACAAACATCTGGACTAAGTATGGGTTCCCCTCTGTCCCCCACTTTAAGTAACATCTTCATGGAACTCATCGAACATTACCATATCTTTACACACCCTCTTCTTTCTAACACTACTTGGTTGCGATATGTCGATGACATTTTCGCAGCCATCCCTCTTCCCACTAACCCACAACACATTTTACAACATATAAACAACATACATCCAAATATTAAATTCACTATCGAAACCTCTACCAACAATTCCCTTCCTTTTCTTGACACCCTTCTCTCTTGGTCCAACACACAGAAGATACATTTTTCTATCTATAGAAAACCTACATCCACTCCAACATACATACATTGGTATTCCGCGCACACATTAAACACAAAAATAGCCACTTTATCTTCTTTATATCTTCGAGCGTTTAGGCTATGCTCTCCTCAGTCATTGAGAGCTGAAACCGACTTTATATTTAATACATTTAAAAATTTAAAATATCCCATTCACTGTATCAATAAAGCTTTTCACAAAGCCAAATTGAAGTTTTATTCAGGAGTTAACACAAGAGAAAAACCTACTAGTTCCTTTTTGCCCCTCCCCCATATCCCTTTGGGTCCCATAAAAAAGTTTATCCCTCAAAATGTTAATATTGTTCCTTCCAATAATTTACTGCTAAAAAAGCTGCTTTGTCCCCCGAAATCCGCGAATATAAAAACAGGCCCTGTGGTTTACCGTGTCCCTTGTTTACACTGTTCTGACTCATATTATGGCGAGACAAATGATTTTGAAAGGCGTCGAGAGCAACACAAACAAGATTTGCTATCTGGCAGAAATTAATTCAGCGTTGGTAACACACAGATCAACCCGGAATCATACAATAGATATTCAAAATATGCAACCAATCTCCTCTGCCCCACAAATCAATAAAAGAAAAATTATTGAAGCATATTTCATAAAAAATTCAGGGAACTTCAATAAACAAGACGGTGAGCTAAAAATAGACTTCATTCAGAATATAGCATTAGGATCGTCAAGAAAAATAAAAAAAATAACATCCAACTAAAAAAATTTATTCTTTGCTTTAAAATTTATGGAAATGAACTCTTATCTCTTGAACAAGGTCTGAAAGAAAGAACAGACGAAAGCTAGAGTGGGCCCGTCATTTTGGGCATTATATTATTGTTATATAGCAATGTCAAATTAATTAAATTGTTTTGTGAAATATTTTAATATGTTTTAATTAAAAAGTTTTAATGAATAGCTGAATTAATTAAAGGGCAATCAAACCTTAGTAAATATTTGCAAACGTTTTAAAGTTTGGTAAAATCTATACTATATATATATATATAGTATATATATATATACTATATATATATATATATATATTATAGTTATATATATATATCATATATATAATTATATATATACTATATATATATATATTATATAATATTATATAATATTATAAAGGTTGAAACAATATTCCTTAGACATTATTAAAACGCATAAAATGCAACAGCTATTGCGTTTGACAGTAATGGTGTGAGATTAGCAAGTCAAAGACGCTTCTAAGACCAAAGTTTACTTGAAATAAAGCTGAAAGAAAAGGAAATGCTGGTAGAAGTATTATTAAAGGAATACAAAAAGCAAGTAAAAAGAAATTTATTACTATTATATATATATATAGTATAATATATATATATAAGTATATATATATATATATATATATACTATAATATATATATATATATATATAGAATATATATATATTATTATATATATATATTAATATATATATAATATATATATATATATATTATATATATATAATATATACTATATATGATATAATATATAAGTTGTTATATTGAAAATAACTTGAATGATATTTAAATATTCGGAAGAATAAATATTATGGAGAAGCAATTTCAATTTTAAAATTTTAATTTCAGCTTCCCAGTCATTAAACTTATAAATTATTCGCTTACGCTTGGAATCTTGGAATAATAATAGATATAATAATAATATAATAAATAAATAATAATATAATAATAATAATAATAAAATAATAATATAATAAAATAATAAAATATAATAATATAGTAAATATAATATTGAATAATAATATTAATAATAAAAAAAAAATAAAAAAAAAATTATATCTCAAAACTACAATAGCTAAAAAGCGAAAAGGAATACATTTTGGAATCCTGGTAAAATTTCACAAAAACGAAAAATGTAAAAATAATAATAATAAAAAAATTATTGTTAATTGTAAATAGGCCTGTAGCACTCCATTATAACTTTGTAAACATTTTAATTTATGTTCGTACTTATGCTAAGATTTGCGCGAGCAAAATTTAGCATAAGTCGAAAAAGGAAATACTATATAAACCCGTCATTTTGAGAATACTCTTGTCAGTCAGTCAGAATAAAGTCAGTCAGATCAAAATATACAGAATCAATAAAAGAAAATCTCACTCAAGATACTCTTTCCAGAAATCCTCGGCAAGAGCGATAAACTTCAAAGAAAAGGCTGCGCTTGAATTCCGATCACACAATTTTGCCGCTAAACTGAAGAGTTGAGCAAGTTCCGAAAAACCACTGGAAAAGCTGCGACTTGCAATTCGCCTACAAAGAGTATCTCAACAGAAGGGACTTTTGTTACTTTTATATTTTCATTGCGTATTTTACTTATATTAAATAAAAACATCATTTCAAATATGGATTTTTAAATCACCATCCTCTTATATAGGGTGCTTGCTCTTAAATAAGCCACCAACTTAGCAAGTCCTACCCTATATAATTGGTGAACCCGGAGAAGAACACCCAGAACTTCGATCACGCCTTCTGATAACTAAAGAAAAACAAAGAAAATGAAGAAAAAGAAAAAACTACAATAATACTAAAAATCCCAATCAGAACACTCGGAGAAAATGACTCAAGCAAATGAACATTATCAATACGAACTTCAATTTTCATTTCTAATTTTGGATTATGGTCTTCATCTTTTCACAACTCTCACAGTTCGAGGATTCATTGTCAGACATAGCAAACTTCCTTTACGGTATGGATTTCTTTCATCATTCAAGTTTGGATTATGGGCAGAAACTCATTTTAGATTCCACTACGAACTTGATTCCTTTTCGAATTCTAAATGGTTCTGTGACCGCTCCCTTTTATGTATGAAGAAATTTTTCAAATAAAGGACCTAAATTTCAAGCAACTTCGCCTCTACATATGTAACTTCCTTTACGGTATGGATTTCTTTCATCATTTTAAGTTTGGATTATGGGCAGAAATTCATTTTTGGATTCCACTACGAACTTTGATTCCTTTTTCCGCATTCTAAATGGTTCTGTGACCTCTCCCCTTTTATGTATGAGAAAGAAATTATTTCAAAATAGAAGAAACACTAACATTCAAGCAACTTCGGTCTCTACATATGTCAAACGCTAATGTTTCTCTCGTCGTAACTACAAACTTTGAAAAACTACGGCGCACATTGGTCAATATCATGGAACGTTAGACAACGTCTTATCTGGACCTTTCCATTTGGATTGTAATGGTTCGATCAATGTGGCCTTGTTACTTGGTGAATAATTCAATGTTTCATATCATATAATTATTATTGTATTAAACATTTTTGTACTTTTATGCATTTAAATGTTTTTTATATCTAACTGATATAACCAAATATGCTGTGTTTAAAGTGCAACTTTTTGATTTTGTTCTGTAACTATAACATTATTGTATTTAATATTGTATTGCAAATACTTGTATATATGTTTTAGATCTTCGGATGTAACCAGTTATGCCCGTATTTGAATATTCTTCAAATTTCCTGTATAGCATTTTTTGCCTTCAAAATGTTTTATATGTCTACTTATGTCTCCGGACATAATTAGATATGTTTGCATTTGAAAGTACTTTAATTTTATGTATTTTAGTTATTATTTTTCTTGTATAATTATTAATAACATAACTTTCTCACTCCCGTGTTTAGCAGCAGGAAGATAATGTAGCACTCCATTATAACTTTGTAAACATTTTAATTTATGTTCGTACTTATGCTAAGATTTGCGCGAGCAAAATTTTAGCATAAGTCAAAAGGAAATACTATATAAACCCGTCATTTTGAGATACTCTTCAGTCAGGTCAGATAAGTCAGTCAGATCACACAACTATAAGAATCAAAAGAAAAATCTTTCACTCAAGATAAAACTCTCATGCAGAAATCCTCCCGGGCCAAGAGCGATAAACTTCAGGAAAAGGCTGCGACTTGAATTCGATCACAAATTTTGCGCCGCTAAAACGCAGAAGTCTGAGGCGAAGTTTCGAAAAACGCAACTGGAAAAGGCTGTGCTTGCATTCAAACGCTACAAAGAGTATCTCAACAGAAGGACTTTTGGTTACTTTTATTTTTCAATGCATATTTTACTTATGTTGAATTAAAACATCATTTCAAATATGAATTTCTAAATTACCAACCTCTTATATAGGGTTGCACTTAAAGAAGCCACCAATCTAAGCCAAGTACTGAGAGAGATCATATTACTAGATATTGTAATTAACAATAATTTTTTTTTATTATTATTATTTTTACATTTTTTTTTTTTTTTTTTTTTTTTTAACATTTCAGGAACCAGCATTGGACCAGCATTCGCGCCAAATGTATTCCGTTTTATCATGTAAGCGATTAATCAGTTTTTGAAGGTACATATGACGGATAATCGAAATGCTGGCCATATATATAATATAGTATAAATTATAGTTAATAATATATATATATATATATATATATATATATATAATAATATATATATATATTATAGTATAATATATATATATAATATATATTTATAATATATTATAGTTATATTATATTATATATATATAGTATATATATATATATATAATATATTATATATAAGTAATTTAAGTAAATAGGTAATTGTTTACATTAGGGCCCCCTACTTAGAATTTTTTATAAAATCGCAGCAATAGACTTTTAAAAAACTAGTAGTGATAAGAATAAAAAAAAAAAAACAAAAATGATGTAAGTCTTAGGAAAAAAAGTTTTACAGCTCTCAAAGTTTAAAGCAATCCCCATAGACCAGTGGTTCTCAAAACTGTGTGGAACGCGTCTACCTTTGGGTGACGCAGGCTTCCTCAGGGGTGACGCGAAAGATTTTGAACATTTCATAATTGGTATTTTCAGTTTCATTAAAAATTTAATCGATTTTGATTTTCCAACTTTTGTTAAGACATCATTTTAGTTATGTTATTCTTATATATTAATATATATATATGATATATATATATATAATAATATATATATATAATTATATTATAAAATATATAATATATATATAGTATATATATTTAATATATAAATATATATATATATATATATATATATATATTATATATGTATGTAATGTATGTATGTATGTAGTAATATATATATATATATATATATATAATATATAATATATAATACTATATTATATAATATAATATATATATATATATATATATATATATATATATATATATATATATATATATTATATATATTTGAACTGCGGTTTAATTGCAGTATTTTATATATATATAATTATATAGTATATATAATATATATATAATAGTATATATATATATAATTATATATATAAAATATTTACTATAGTATATATATATATTATGTATAATATATTAATATATATATATATATATATATATTATATTAATATATATATAATATATATATATATATATATATAATATTCAGGTGGGAATATCCTGGGAAATGCTTTTGGCTGCTGTAATCAGTGCAATATTAATTTGCAATTAAATATTAAATTAATAGACCCTATTTTTATAAATTGAAACGTTCTTTAAGAATCTACTGGGGGTGACTTTGGCAATACATGTTAGTCAATGGGGAAGGGAGCCGCGAATTCGAAAAAGTTTGAGACCACCTGTCCATAGACCTTTCTTATAAAAAATCTGACCGGAATTTCGTTTTATCGCAATTTACAATTTTAGTGAATTTAGAATGCGCGAAGGAAATAGTAAAGCATAGCCAAATGGTTCCAAGATACCCATCTAGGTTTACGGCAACGTAAATCCATCTAGGTTAGGTCTAAGGTCATTTCATTATTGATCCATCCAGGTTAGGTCTCATTTTAGGATCCTAATAGTTCAGGTTATGATAGTTCAGTTTGCAATGTGTATACTTAACAAATCTTATTGTAACCTGAGCTAGGATGGTCCTGAACCGACCTCGAAGGCCCGTTCAGTTTTTTATAGAGAAACCCTTATGGGATTTTTTCATAACTGTGACAGGCTGTAACCTTTTTTCCTAAAGATTGCAATCATTTTTGTGTTTTTATTCTTCATTACTAATTTTTTTAGAGTCTATGCTGCGATTTTTATAAAAATCTAAGTAGGGCCCTTAATGTAAACATTTATAATATTATATATATATATTATATATATATATATATATATATATATATATATATATATATATATATATATATATATATATATATATATATATATATATATATATATATATATATATAAATATATAATATATATATTAATATAATATATATAATATATTATATATATATTATATATATAATATATATATAATATATATATATAGATAATATATATATATATATATATAATATATATAATATATATATATAAAATATATATTTATATATATAATATATATAATATCATATATATATATATATATATATATATATATATATATTATAATATTATTAAAAAATATATATATAATAAGTATTATATAATATAATATATATATATATATATAATATATATATAATATATATATATATATAATATATATATAATATATATATATATATAGTAAGTATATATTATATATAATATAGTAGTATATTTATATATATATATATATATATGAGGCATAATTACTACTACACATAGTCCTACAACAATTTGGCAAGGTACTAACTACGCAAGCGTGAATAAATTTTGGTTTGCAAATACTTGCAAACAACCTTAGCATTTAGATTAAACTTCTATGTAGATTGAACGACAAAGATTTTTGACGTAAATAGTTGTCAAGGTTTTTCAAGCAAAATTTATCTACATTCGTTAAAAGTGTTTTAGGTTAATGAAATCGTCAGAATTAAATGAATAGAATAGACGGAATAAACAAGCTAAATTGAGAATTCAAGGAACCCATAATTCTTAATTGCTCTAATAAAATAGTAATTCAATTTGATAGACCACAAAACTTCCTTTGACCTTTAGACACCCTTCCCTGCGACATCACAATTTTCGTATAAATGCTAATAGTAATGAAGGGCTATACAAGAGCCTCAGATTGTCGTATCATATTACTAATAATTTTTAATCTTTTTAAAAAGGAAATTTGGAATTCCATTGATGCAATAATCCCAATTTGCTATTAAAGACAATTTAAAATATAATTAATGTTGAAGGGTATGGTGACAGTAAATGAGAATTTAAATTAAGGATTATTGCAGCAATGAGACAAGAGAGGTTCACAATTATTTTTTACTTTTCTTTATAATTAGTAAATACATTTAACGACATGTGTCAACAGAGTATTCATAGGCGAAAAAATAACTCTGCCTAACTCGAAATCCTTCTAAACTACATGTGAGGACGGAATTGGCAAAATTAAACTAAAAAAATAGCTTTTAGAGCGCTTTATTGTTAATTAATTAATTTTGTGCAAGAAGATCTCTTAGCCCCTCTTCTATTAATAAGGTTTTTTACTACACACACATTACATTACATGCATAATACACAACACACACAAACATATATTATATATATTAACAAGCATAAATACAACTAATATTCATATATATATATATATTTTTTTTCTTATATATATTTTTTTTATTATTATATTATATATATATATATATATATATTATATATATATATATATTATATAATATATATATATATATATATAAATTTAAATAACACTTTCTCTCATCTTTCTTAACTTTATCCTGAAACGCAATCATTCTTATTGATTTCAAAACGTTCACGTACAGTTCAATGGCTTTTTCATTATTTCCTCAATATTCAGCGGTGAACTTGCCATTCCACCTTTTCTAATCCAGAAATGACCTCGGAGCAGTTGGTTCAGCTCCCTTCTTTTATCTCTGATCCTCTTGAAGAGGATCAACATTCTAGACCTTTCATAAAACCTAATCCCTTCACTTATTCTTTAATTTATTCCCTCTCTGGATTAATCCGATCATCTTCTTATCTCTATATTCTTTTCTATATCTTCAATTGTTTTTCAGAAAAGATCCCCCCCCCTCCCCCGCATAGGTCGAGGAAACGTTTTTGGCATTTCGGTGCCACAACCTGTTCGAATTTAGAGTTCGTACTTCTTTGACTTCCCATGAAATACTACACTTCGGTGGTGATGGGTCCCTCGAATTGTTTAGAAAGCATAAATGAGGGGAATGTCTCTGGCATGGAGGCATCCATTTCATATTCTTTCACTACTACTATACCTAACAATCTTCAGGAATTACCGTTGTCTTCAAACTTCAGAAACTCATGTAATTTATATTTCATCCCGGAATTGTGCAAAATCTATTCTTCGTTAACACTTAAAGCTCTTTTCTCCGTAGAAAATGCAATGATTATAATCTTACTGGTTCCTCTTCCTCCCGTCCTTTCTGGCATTTATCAAAGAATGTCAACTTTAACTTTGCTTCTTCCTCTTTCCCTCCTCTAGTGTCTTCCAACTTCACAATTGCCGTTATAACTTCTGCTGAAGCTGAGCCCTTCCCCCAAACTTTTGCCTCTAACTTCATTTAAAT